>JAUCBL010000088.1:137500-322500 GCA_033807585.1 Hydrophis major | reverse complement strand
CCCCCCAAACTCTTGTCTCTTGTCCAGGATGCCTCGAGCTGCTCCAACGCCCCCTAGTGCTTCAGCCCCTCCAATGGCCCCCCCGGAGACCCCGACTAGCCCTGAATCGAATTCCAGTGAAGCCACCACCTCCACCTCCCAGCCAGCGGACAGCACCTCTTCACCAGGTAAACTCAGGCAAGAGGGGTGGCTTGAAGAGGGAGGGGCTCTGGCCTAGAGGCCCCAGCGTTTTCCCCAGTACAGGGAGTCCTCAATTTGCGACCAGTATTGAGCCCCCAGTTGATAAGCAAGATGGTTATTAAGTGAGTTTTGCCTCATTTTGCAGCCTTTCTGGCCACACCTGTTAAGTGAATGAGTGCAGTTGTTTAGTTAATGAGCCGCAGTGGCACAGTGGTTAGAATGCAGTACTGCAGGCTCTTCCTGCTGAGTGCCGGCTGCCTGCAGTTTGGCAGTTCAAATCCCACCAGGCTCAAGGTTGACTCAGCCTTCCGTCCTTCCGAGGTGGGTAAAATGAGGACCCAAAATTGTTGGGGCAGTATTCTGACTCTGTAAACCGCTTAGAGAGGGCTGGAAAGCACCGGGAAGCAGCATATAATCTAAACATTATTGCTATTACCCACCCTGATAGCGGTTAAAATGCAGCCTTGCAGGCTAACTCTGCCCACAGCCAGGAAGTTCGATTCTCACCATGGCTGGCTGGAGAATTCCGGGACTTGAAGTCCACAAGTCCTAAAGTTTGGAAACCTCTGTATTATACAAATGAAAATGTATAATAAAAACAATTTTTTTAAAAAAACAGTTAACTCCTTCGTCGGAGCCCCTGTCCAATTATCGTTCTCTCTTTGGCATTTCCAGATACGTCTCCAGACAAAGCAGAGGGATCCACACAGCCCTCCAGCCACGATGGGGACCCTTCCTCCCCGGAAGAGCCCAACGCAGCTGAGCTGCGGAGACGCCGACTTCAAAAGCTAGAACTGCCTTCTCCTGCTTCTCCTTGAACGAGCCGTGCTCCCTGCCCTGACCTGATGGACTTTTTTTTTCTCCCCGCCCACCTTCTCTTTCCCCCACTGCCCCAAATAAAATGGAAAAAAAACCACAACGGATTTAAGAAGACCCAAGCCCCCCTGCCCCCCCCCTCCTCCTCCTCGTGGAGGAGCAATCGGAAATCAGCGGTGGCCTAAAGAAGTAAAAAACCCAGATGTCTTAACTGGGGCCCGCCAAACGCTGATACGACCAGTTCTGCAGGACTTCAGTGGTGGGGACAACAGGCCATGTTTTAACCTTGGCTTACGCCATTCAGAGGAAACAGCCGTTGTCTTCTATAATAACGGAGAGCGCGCAAGACTTAACCTGCTGCACCAGCCTAGCAGCTGCCCATGGTTTCAGACCGGACGGAGCGTGAGCCAAAACCAGGGTTGGAGGTCGAAGGCCTCTGTCTCATTTGGGGGGAAAGAGTGAGAGAGAGCCTGTGTGTGTGTGTGTGTGTGAGAGAGAGAGAGAGAGAGGCACTGTTTAAAAACCGAGTTGGTTCTTAGCTTTGAGGATTTCTCTTCCATTTGACAACACCATATTTTTGTCCTTTCGATTTTTCCCCTTCCCTAGGCTGGACATGAGCTTGTGTGTGTGTCTGGGCACACCTGAGTGCATTGCACACCTGTCATGTTTTTGGCCAGTCCTTCCTAAGGAAAGCAAGAAAATGGTCCTTTTTGCAAGGATGAACAAGCGGAACGGAGAATTTCTATTTTTGTAAGGGGTCTGGTGGGTGGGTGGGTGAGATAGACCAGCGGACGTCTCTCTGGATCGCTTTTGTCTTTCAAAAGTTTTCAGTCCTGTTCCTCTTCCTGGCTCCTGGTCCGCTCCCTGTGCAGCCAGCCTGGGGAAGGGTGAGGAATGTTGTGTGTGTGTGGGGCAACAAGGGGGCGTTGCACAGCTTTCTTTGAGTGAACGAACGAGTGGCCCGGTAAGATGGAAGCCTCTTTTTCTCTCTATGGAGCTAAGCAGATTTGCACCACAGTAAAACCTGTGACTTGAATCTTTCTCCCATGCTTCGTTCTTTGGCTTTGCTCTTTCAAAAACAAAACAAAAAACCAAAAACTTGTTTAAAAGAGGAAGATTTCTCAAGGAAGCAGGACCAAGGAAGGACTTCGCCTGTTGCAGTGGGATCTGGGCTTCGCCTAATTCCGGAAAATGCCACCCCACGGCATTGATGGGTCCTGGAATTCGATTTTCACCGGTTTCTTGACTGCAGCCATGTGATTGGTTACCAGGAATTGCTGAGCTCGGATATCTGGCCAGCAAGAAGTAGTTTGGGGAAACCACACACAAACCTCCTGGAGAGATTTGAGAGCATTTTCCCAGCCCCAATTTTGTTATTATTTTTGACTGAATGGCCTCATCCTACCTGGTTTCTGGTGTTGCTGCTGTCTTTTTATTTATTTATTTTGAAAAGCTTTTTTGGCTTCTGCATTGATATTGCTGGAATGATGTGATTTGGGTCTTATGCCTGTATTGGTTCCTGAACAGAAAGAGGCCTTTCCCAGGTGGGTTTTTTTTGGGGGGGGGATGAGGGGTGAGGGAAGCATTTTCCAATGAGGTGGTGGAAGGAAATATTTTTGTTCTCAGAAGTATCCATGGGGGGAGAATCCATCCCCTTTTCTGATAAGTTGTTGTCTTTTGGGTTTTAGCCATGAAAGGGCTTGGAAGGATAGGATGGGATGGGATGAGAAAGGAGAATGGGAGGAAGGAAGGAAGGGCTAAGGGAAAAGAGGAAGAGAAGGCAAAGAATGGAAGGAAGAACGAAGGGAAGGGAAAGGAAAGATGGGAGGAAGGGAAAAGAGGAAGAGAAGGGAAAGAATGGAAGAACAAAGGGAAGGGAAGGGAAAGAAAGGGAGGAAGGGGGAGGATGAAGGGAAGGGAAAGAATGGAAGGAAGGACTAAGGGAAAGGAAAGAATGGAAGGAAGGGCTAAGGGAAAGGAAAGAATGGAAGGAAGGGCTAAGGGAAAAGGAAGAGAAGGGAAAGAATGGAAGGAAGAACGAAGGGAAGGAAAAGGAAAGAATGGGAGGAAGAGAAGGGGAAGAATGAAGGGAAGGGAAAGGAAAGAATGGGAGGAAGGGGGAGGATGAAGGGAAGGGAAAGAATGGAAGGAAGGACTAAGGGAAAGGAAAGAATGGAAGGAAGGGCTAAGGGAAAGGAAGAGAAGGGAAAGAATGGAAGGAAGAACGAAGGGAAGGAAAAGGAAAGAATGGGAGGAAGGAAGGAGGAAGAGAAGGAAGAATGAAGGGAAGGGAAAGGAAAGAATGGGAGAAAGGGGGAGGATGAAGGGAAGGGAAGGGAAAGAATGGAAGGAAGGACTAAGGGAAAGGAAAGAATGGAAGGAAGGGCTAAGGGAAAAGGAAGAGAAGGGAAAGAATGGAAGGAAGAATGAAGGGAAGGAAAAGGAAAGAATGGGAGGAAGGAAGGAGGAAGAGTAGGGAAAGAATGGAAGGAAGAATGAAGGGAAAGAAAAGGAAAGAATGGGAGGAAGGAAGGAGGAAGGGAAAAGAGAGGGAACGGAGGACGAAGGGAAGGGAAAGAAAAGAATTGGAGGAAGGGAAAAAAGGGAAAGGAAAGAATGGGAGGAAGGACTAAGGGAAGGGAAAAGGAGAATGGGAGGGAGGGAGGACAGAGGGAAAACAAAGGATGCCATAAGGGAATAGAATAGGGAGTGGGATAGAATGGAATGGGCTTGAAATGAAGAGAAGGCTGGGATAGAAAAGGACAGGATAAGAGGATTGGATAAGGCAGGAAAAGGAGGAGGGGAAGTCCGGATAGGATAACCTTCCAGGGCCTTATTTTTTTTCCTTTGAAATCTGTAGGAATTCTAGACAAGTTGACCTCGCGTGGAGCGATCCCTTGGCTTGGGATTTTCTCCCCCCAGGTGTTTGCTGCTATTTGTACCTGCCTCCCCCTCAACTCATAGGGAAACAACTACTGAATGAGAGAGGGTTTTTTCTGCATCAGCAGCCTTCCTGCCGAAGCGCTTTCAGTAGATTTAGTAGATTTTCCCCTATTTTTTTTCAAAAAAAAGCCTGCTGCTTTTTTTCTGCAGCACTTCTGAGACAACTTTAAAAAAAGAAAAGAAAAGTCTCCCCTCCAGGAAGCAAATCAAGTGAAATATTTGTTATTTGGCTGCTGTTTATTTTTGGTTTTTTTTTTCCTCCCTTTTTTTTTTTTTCTGAAGGGCTAACGTTTTAAGTTGGGTTAGTGAGCAAAATTACTCTGGGGTTAGATTTGGAGTCAGGATAGCAGGAGGTGAAATGTTGGTATCAATAAAAAGGCTCTGCTCCAAAAAAAGCTCTCTTCAATCTCTCCGAGGATGGTTGCCCCGTTCTGTGTCCCTTCGTCGTAAACTGAGACAGATTCACACTCTGGGTGGGGTGAATTTGACCCGTCTTGGGGCAACCTGGGAAACTTAACAGCAAGTCTTAAGAACGCATGAAAATTCAAGGTGCTGGGTTTATGCTTTATTTCAGAATTCAAAACAGCCCGATGCAGAAAGCATAAACCTACATCTTTAGCACATTTAACCAGCATCCACCATTCTGTGTTTTGGTTTTAAACCGGCAGGCTTAAATGGTTTGGCGTAAGATGGATGCATATTGGGATTCTGTGTGCCAAAATGAACAAAAAGCAGCCACACCCACCCACCTCATTTTCAGCTGCTGCTGAGTCAATATTTGAGAATTGCATGTTGGCTGGGGAATTCAAGGAGTGGAAATCCACAGCTCTTAAAGTTGCCAATATTGAATATACCCTTAGCCTACCAAGTCAAGTCTTCTCTATGCCACATTTCTTGGAAAGCAAGGACCGTCTGTTTTAGACAAACACAAATCTCCCATTTACCTGAAAAAATAGTCTTGGGGGGCGGGGGGGAATTTTCCCCAATGAGGAAGTCCTTTTTAGTTCCAAACTAAAGCTGGCATTTAAATATATATATATATATATATAATCTCCCAAAAATCTTTTATTTTCCCATAAGGAGGAAATGCAGTTGTTTAGTGAAGATAACGCCTCTGATTCTTCTCCAGTATCTTTTCAACTCCCATATTATACAGGGAGGTATAATTTTTAGTCGAATGTACACATTGCATTCCATTTTCCACCCCCAGAACAAGCACTCTTTGGGTGTCTCCAAAGTTTTCATGATGGAAACTGGACACTTAGCCTGATCTACTAACTTGATCAGAGGGATGTGTCTCTTTTAAAAACATCACTTCGTCTTCTGCAATTTCTAGCTGCAAAGACTTTTTCTTGAGTGTCCCAAGGTGTGTTTGTGTTGTTTTCAATGTGTGTCCCCCCCAAAAGGAACAACGCAAACAAATTTTAAAGAAGAGATTGGACAATCATTTGCCTGAAATGTATAGGATTTGCTGCCTAAGCAGGGGTTTGGACTGGAAGACCTCCGAGGTCCCTTCCAACACTCTTATTCTAAATTGACCAATTGACAGAAACGTGCAATGCAAACACCTCAAGTTTGTAGATTGAAGAATCTTTCCATCGCCAGCAGAGGGCAGCATTGGGCTATAAAACAACACACCTATCCGTAGCGAAAGTTTTAAAAAGGTACTTTGGTTTCTTGGCAATTACTGTATTTTTTTGGCGCTACAAATCGCTTCTGGTTCTTTTTTGGTGAGAAACCAACGGACCAGCTTTTGACAAGCTCATTGAGGTAAGATTTCCTCTGGATCGTTATTGCTGCCTACACTTGGCCCCAGAAACTCTTTGCAAAAACAGTTTGTGTCGTTTTCATTCCCTTTCTTTTAGTTTCCAAAGAAGGGTTACCTACAAGGAAGCTATGGCAGGTTTATGCATGGCTTTTGAGGGATAGGAACAGAGGGGTGGGGTGATCCCTTAGGATTTGTCCTAAGTCGAGGACCACCTGAATTTTTCCTATCTTGTCCCGTCTTCAGGATCTTTGGAGAATAGCTTGACTCCCTCTTCTTTGGGGCAGCCCCTGAGATATTGGAAGACTGCTATCATGTCCCCCCTAAGTCCTTCTTTTCATTAAACTAGACTTAACCAGTTCCTGCAGCCGTTCTTCGTATGTTTTAGCTTCCAGTCCCCTAATCATCCTTGTTGCTTTTCTCTGCACTCTTTCCAGAGTCTCAATATCCCTTTTACATCATGGTGACGAAAACTGAATGCCCTATTGCAAGAGTGGTCATCCCAAGGCATTGTAAAGTGGGATTAACATTTCACATAATTTAAAAATTAGTATTTGACTGGGATTGTTTCCAAAAGGAACATGGCTTTTGTACCCATAGCCACATCTTGTTTTTTATAATGGGCTGGTAATTTTTCATTCTTGCGGAAGCAACACAAAAGTCCAAAGGCCACCGTGACTTAGATACTGTTGAAAGGTGTCAAAATGCTTTTCCTTCGAGGATTCGATTTTCCCGCTGGGAGAGCTCCAGCACAAGGATACGGACAACTGCTTGAAAGCTGAATCTTTTTATTTTTCAGGAAGGCGAGGGACAGCGAGGAGTCTGCGTTCCTGGGCTAGCTAGCTTCTTATGGTAAGTCCCTGGTTTTTTATACCCTTTTCTCCCTTTGTGAGTTGATTTCACGTGAATGTTTGTATTTGTGCTTAATGTGTCAAATCCTGTTTGAGTTTGTCTTTATTCCTGCTAGAAGGCAAAATCTGTGGGGTGCGAAAGGCAAACTCCACGGGGTGGTTAGATTGTATTATCGTTTTTTTTTTCCTAATCTCTTTTAGCTTTATAATGGATTTTCATATTTGTCTTGTGGCAATCTCCTGTCTGTCTCTTTTGTAATTTATATTTTTTGTGTCTTTTGTCTGTTTGTTTTGCTTATTTGGTAAGTCCTGTGCTTGTAAGGGTTTCATTTTCTTATTTGTCTAGTTTTCTTAATTACTTAGGCTTTTGTCTATAGGGATTCTTTAATGCCTTTTATTTGATTCCTTTTCCTATGGAAGCTTGTTTTATGGCTGGCCTGATATTCCCCTTTGGCTTTTCCTGTTTGAGTGACTCTACTGTCTTCGTGAAGTTCCCTTTCCACAATACTGTTTGCATCTACCTTGTTTTCTAACAAAAGATATTTCATAGAATTATAGATCTGGAGGGAACCTTAGAGGTCATCTGGTCCAACCCCCCTGGATTTGGCAATCCATTCTAATAAACCTGAATTTTTTGTTTTCAAGACGGACAGTGAGGTGATCTGTTTCTCTCTTTCCTTTTAGAGTTTTACTCAATGGTCTCAGATGACCACTTCCAAGATGCCTTCCAGGAGCAGATCTATTAATTTTGATTGTAAGTGTCTTTCTGTGTGTGTGTGTGTGAGAGAGAGAGAGAGAGAAAGAGAGAGAGAGAGAGAGAGAGAGAGAGAAAGGAAAGAAAGAAAGAAAGAAAGAAAGAAAGAAAGAAAGAAAGAAAGAAAGAAAGAAAGAAAGAAAGAAAGCTTGGAAAAAAAGAAAAGAGCTGCTTTTATTATTAAGTTAGCTTGGTGCCTTTGCGTCGTAACAGTTTTTACTTAAAATTGTACGTCGCTTTTTAAAGGCATACCTTATAAACTATTAGAAAGGCAGAAAACAAATAACTTAGCAAACAAATTGATTGTAAGAGAGAGAAAGACATTGAATTGAACCACTTCCAGCTTTGTGTAAATTCAGACAAAATATGCTTTTTTTTATTTTGGATTTTCAAAATGATAATAAATGCATGAATATACTCAGTGGTATGCATATTATTGTATCCCAGTTGGACAATAACTTCTATTTCATCCTCATTGCCCTCCTGCTGTTATTCTTCTTCAGCCCTATCCCTCCTCCTCCTTCATCTCCTCCCCTCTCTCCCTCTTTTCTTCCTCCTCTTCTTCATCTTCCCTTCTTTTTTTCCCTTCCTTCCTTCCCTCCCTCCCTACTCCCTCCTTCCTCCTCTTTTTCTCTTCCTCCCTCCCTTCCTTTCCTTCCTTCTTTCCTTTCTCCTCCCCTCCCTTCATGGCTTTTCTTCCTTGCTCCCTCTGTCCCTCCCTCCCTCTCTCCCTTCACCCTTCTCTTCTTTTTCTCCTCCTCCGTCAACACTTCTTTCCCCTTCTCATCCATGCCTCTGTCTTCCCCATCAAAAGAC
This sequence comes from Hydrophis major, assembly GCA_033807585.1. Lineage (NCBI taxonomy): Eukaryota > Metazoa > Chordata > Lepidosauria > Squamata > Elapidae > Hydrophis > Hydrophis major. The sequence continues at coordinate 314,375 of JAUCBL010000088.1, read as the reverse complement.
CCAGTTCACCTGCAGCGAAGTCCTGAGTTAAATGGGAGCCGCTTGCAAATCTTTCCCCTTTTTGCTTTTTCCAGCTGCCACCCAAGACTTTGGTGAGAAGCTGAACGCCTTCAGCTCAGGCCAGCTCATGCCACGGGATTCTTCAGAATCCAGATCTTGCAAATGCCCCCAAAAATCTGCCCTCTGTTGGATCTTCCTAGCCATTACACTTGTAAACGGAAAGGATAGTTTGCCCCCTGTTGGTTTGGTTTGGCTATTGCACCTTTAAAAAGAATCTCAGAGCCATTGTCAGCGTTGGCAAATGTGTTGACCCTCCCCAGAACCCCTTTCAGAGATCCTGCCAGACTGTATCATTTAATGTTGCTTCAAGTTCACCACTGATTTAATTCTAACATTTTCTTCCTCGCCATGCCTGGGTTTTGAGGACAAGTTCATTTTTCAAATGTGGAGTCCTCTCTGAGCTTGGTAGTTTTCTTGCAAACGTTCCATTAACAAACTAAGTAACACCATCAGTGTTAGAAGGTAACGAGCTTTGCAGAGAGGGGGAGGAGGAAGGAAGGAAGGAAGGCAGGAGAATGAGGAGGAGGAGGAAGGAAGGAAGGGGAAAGAGGAGAAGGAGAGGAAGGGGAAGGAACGAGGGAAGGAGAAAGAGGAGAAGGAGAGGAGGGGAAAGGAAGGAGGGAAGGAGAAAGAGGAGGAAGGAAGGAAGGAAGGAGAAAGAGGAGAAGGAGAGGAGGGGAAAGGAAGGAGGGAAGGAGAAAGAGGAGGAAGGAAGGAAGGAGAAAGAGGAGGGGGAAGGAAGGAAGGCAGGAGAAAGAGGAGGAGGAGGAAGGAAGGAAGGAGAAAGAGGAGAAGGAGAGGAGGGGAAAGGAAGGAGGGAAGGGGAAAGAGGAGGAGAAGGAGAGGAGGAGGAGGGAAGGAGGGAAGGAGAAAGAGGAGGAGGGAAGGAAGGCAGGAGCTCTGCTGGCCACTGGCAAGCCACAACATATGGTTCCAAGGACAGAAAGACCCTGGTTGGAGTCCCATGTTTTTCAAAGAAGGGTGGGCTTAAATAAAACTCTTTTTCATCAGGGGAAGAATTTATCGTGAATTTAATTTGTTATTCTCTGCCACAGATTACAGGAAAATGCCTTATCGGATGCCTCATGCAAGCTGCTGGGTTCTGCTCTCGCTGGAAACATCAGCTTGGTCAGCCTAAATTTGTGTGGAAATCCACTCACAGATGGTACTTTTTCTGACCTTTGTGATCTCATCCCGCATTGTTCTCTTCAAGAGATCAGGTAAGATCCTAGGAAAAAGCCCACCCCAGGTATAAAGACAACTCAAGTTTCCAGCCCTCAAGATGGCCATGCCTGGCTGACGGGACTTGGATCTGTGTGTGCTGTTCAAGAGATCAGGTAGGACGACAGGGGAAAAAAAATCCACAGGCATATAAAAACACCTCAAGTTACTAGTCCTCAAGATTCCCGTGCTTTGGGAGGTGTGGCTGGTGGAACCTTGATTTGCAGGCCGCTGTGAAGAAATCTTGCAGGATCACACGCGTATTATACGGTAGTCCCCAACTTATAACCATTCGTTTATTTGGTGTTAAAGGGCACTGGAAAAAGTGACTTATGACCGTTTTTTTCACACTTACGACCATTGCGGCTAGGCTAGGCTAGGCTAGGCTAGAATAGAATAAAATAGAATTTAGAATAGAATTTAGGGATAGGATGGAATTTAGAATAGGATATGGTAGAATAGGATAATAGAAATAGAACAGAGAATAGAATAGTAGAATAGAATAGAGTAGAGTAGAATAGAATAATAAAATAGAATAGAACTTTATTGTCCCTTCAAATGTATGCTAAATAACATACATTAAAATGAAATTTCATTGCCTTCAGCTCTCAAAAGATAACCATTATACATATACTCCCCCACACATATATGACACAGAGAAACCTCACAATCTAGTTTGAATGTAGTTTACAAGAGAGATGGCCTCATGTACAAAGCTGTTCCAGAATCTAGTAGTCCTGCTACACATACTTGGAAACTCCTCAAGAGGAGACCAACAGAAACAGACCCTTGAAGTGGGTGTGTGGGGTCTCTAAACGATGCTCTGAGCTCTAAGCACACAGCACTTACAAGCAGTATTCTGAATAACGGGAAGCCAACTTCCTATAATCTTCTCCATTGTTCTCACCGTTCTCTTTATGGACTTTCTGTCTGAGGCACTGCTGCCACCAAACCAAACAGGGATGCAGTTTTTCAAACACTCTCCAGATCATGCCTCTAAAATATATATATATATATATATATATATTTTTTTTTTCAAAGTCAGCTTTCTGCTTTTTCTCCCTCGGTTGAAATCCACTGATATCACCCCAGCAAAACAGAACCAACTGAAAATATTGGCCAGCGAGCAAAACAGCTTCAGACTTTACATTTAAGAGATATTGAAGCCCTATCCAGTCCGTTTCCAGCTTCATATTTCGGTGTGTCATTTTTTTTAAAGAACTTCTGGATTTTAGTCTACCTTCCTTTGAAGAACATCTGCAGGACATGGTTCAAAAATCCAAGATGCAGGGTGTAAAGTCTGTATAGGTGGTCCTCAAGTTAGGACCATAAAGGTACCTGCTTATTAAAGTTCATAATGGTTGTAAAATGGCCCATATGAATGTCCCGGGTTTTTTGCAATAGTCATATGTATTTGACATGTTTGTGTTGTGGGTCTCCAGCAGCCTGTGCAGATGGCAGAGGAATTGGACAGTGGGGTAGAACAGGGACCTTTCTGGGAGTCTGGAGAGGACTCGGACGAGGGTCCTGCGTCCAATGCAGAGAAGGGGCCAGGACCATCTGGGAGTCGTGTGCTGACTCTGGAGCCTCTGGAGTCTGGCAGCAGCGAGGCAGAGGAACAAGGGGAGCCTGTTCCCAGTGTGTGTGTGCGCAGAGCTGCTGGAAGGCAGCAGCTGAGACAAAAGGTGAAACTTGGGAGTAAGGCTGGGAGGTGATTGCCCCTCCCATATGGTATAAAGGACAGGCAAAGGTGATGAAACCTTTGCAGGAAGCAAAGTCGTTCATTCTGTTCAGATTAATCCTTGAAGCTCTGTGTCGACTTTGTACTTCAGTTGGCTTCTTTTTCAGTTCATCTGGCACTTTTGTTGTTGGCAGCAATTCAAAGGAGAGAAAGGTGGGTGCTTATCTCGAGGGACTGTTTGGGACTCATTACCGGCTGGGAATGAACATAATTCCCAGTGTTGAAATAAAACAAGAGTTGTTTTAATTAAGCGTGTGCGTAATCACGATCTCGAAAGCCTTGATGAGAATAGGTTGGGTGTCTCAGGGTCATAGGATCACCCTTTGCGATCTTTTCAACTGTTTTCCGACAAGCAAACCGCCCTGGAGGAAACCAGATTCGTTTAACAGCTGTAGTTATTCACTTAACAATTGTAGTAGTTCACTTAACAACCGTGGCAATAAAAGAGGTAAAATTGTGCATGACTTGCTTAGCGGCTGCTTTGCTTAGCAATGCAAATTCTGGTCTCAATTCTGGTCATAAATGGAGAACTAGTTTGGGATCCAATCATTAGCAGGTCTTAAACTTAAAAAAAAAAAAAAGTTTGCAAATTCCTTATTTAAAGCCAGTAGATGGTGCTATTTTGCAACCAGAAAATGAAGCTTTTTTAAAAACAACAACTGTGGGTTTATTTGACCTTTGGAAATTAAAAGTGAATATTGCAAAACTCAAAAATGAAAGTGAGCGCATGAAACTATCTATTTCCTTTTGTAAAAGTCCCAAGGTTGGGGATCTTAAAGGAATTTCCCAGTTAGCTTCCCAGGAAAAGAAAGAAAGAGAGAGAGAGAGAGAGAGAGAGAGAGGTTTATTCCTTTTAAAAATAGTAATTTATTTGCCTTGCAGCTGATTAAAACAAAATAGGAACTGCTAAAGTTTTGGCTCAGAAATTAAAAGATTGTGTGTTCAGATTTGAAGGGCAGTCTCCAGCTCCCAAAATTCTCAGCAGCGGCTGTGCTGGTTGGGAAAACCTGGGAGTTGTAGTTCACAACTACACAACTGGTCTGTGACTAATCAAGCTTCACAACTACACAACTGGCCTGTGACTCATCAAGCTTTGATTGATTGTCATTTGCAGACCTGAAGGACAATCTTTGGTTCCTTAGAATTCTCAGAAGCGGTTGTCTTGGCTGGGGAACTCTGGGAGTTGTAGTATCCAGACCCGGAGGACAATCTTCAGTTCCTAGAATTCTCAGTGGTAGCTGTGCTGGGGGAACTCTGGGAGTTGTAATACCCAGATGCCTGAGGAACTCTGGGAGTTGTAGTATCGAGAACCAAAGGACAATCTTAGTTCTCTGAGAGGTAGAAGGGAATTTCTCCCCCACAAAACTCCTTCCACCTTCTCAGCCAGAATAACCCGAGGAAGATCCATGTTTCCCGTCTGCTAAAGCTGGATCGATTCATTTCCGGGGACTGTGTAGAACATTTTCTTCCCTATAAAAAGATATGAACATTTGGTGCATAAGATGTTCTAACGTGAAATGTTTGTACCGCTTTATATGGCATCACTGAGGCCACATGTGGAATCCAGTTTTGGTCACCACAATTAAAAAAAAAAAAAAAAAGATGTTGAGACTCCAGAAAGGATGCCAAAAAGAGCAACAAAGATGATTAGGGGGACTGGAGAATAAACCATACTGTCAGGATTCCAGCAATCGCCCTCATTAAATCATGATTCTTGAGCCAAAGTTCAAAAAACTTCAAAGGATTCATTAGAGGCGACCTACTGGCCCTGCCCTGTATGAAGCCAACTCTGGCCTACATCATTCACAGGGCCCTGTGACCCTGTTTCCCCTCCCCCCTCCCCCCAGGGGGGGGGTCTCTTAAGCCAGATTGTCGGGCTCCGAGTTTGCTACGCAAGTCATCTGGCAGTGGGGAATATCACCTTAGCTCTGCTGATGCTGGATCTGTACTGTCCGCTTGTGTGCTAGTTGATGGTGTTGAAGGTTGCTTTAGAATGACTCCGCAGAGCTGTGAGCTGCAGGATGGATTCTGAAGCAACTGCAGGCTAAAGGATGGATTCTGAAGCAACTGCAGGCTAAAGGATGGATTCTGAAGCAACTGCAGGCTAAAGGATGGATTCTGAAGCAACTACGGGGCTGGAAATGGCTTTTTTCATGTATTGATGTGGTGCGTATTGTTAGAGGGGGCTGGGGCACATAGAGGTGGTAATTAAGCATTGAGTTAAGACATGGTGAAGGTGGCACCAGATGGAGAACAGTTAGTGAGGATTGGAATAGCACAGGGTTGTAAACATAGGGTTAATAGCATTTAGGGATAATAGGTTAGGCGTGGCCAGGCCTAGAACTGCATATAGGCCTGGGTGTGGTGCGGATATGTCTCATGATAATGATAATAAAAGGAAAAGGAGCAAACTCAAACCTAACGCTAACCTTGGCTGGCTTTTAGCCATTCTTGCCTGCTTAGAGTATTTGTTGCTTGCTGATATATTGAATAAACCGTCATTGTCCTAAAGAGGAGCTGGAGTTTGGATTCATTGAAAGACAAATTTTCAATACTCACGGACTGCCTGAGACAAATTCTCCAACTGAGCACCTTCACAGGCTGGGTGTCATCATTCATGTTTTCCAATTAAATATATTCACAGGCAGAAGCTCTGGTAGTTTACTTTTAAAGCTAAGATTCGGAATGTACTTTTGCTTCCAAACGGCTTCACTGCTCTTCCAGATTTTCTGCCCCCACCCCTATTTTTTTTAATGGCAACTCCTAAAACAGGCATAGGAATGTTTTATGAGTTGACACATACGAACGATTGCAGGAACTGGATACGTCTAGTCCAGCGGTCAGCAGCCTTAAGGCCTGGTCACACTGCCAGAACTTTGCTATAGCGTTCCTTGAACGGTAGGAAGAGGGGGACAAATTTCGACACCACTCGTCACCGTGCACAAAATTGGAAAAAAATTCGAAAACACGGGCGTTGCCTTAGCGGTGCACCGCTAAAGCCGGCGTTGCTTTAGCGTTGGTTTAAGGGTAGGGAATGTTGGTTTAGCGGTGACGCGAGCGTTGATAAAGCAGTGTTCTGCGCATGCGTGCGTTGGCTCGGTGGGGGTTTGAAGTAATTGATTTAGCGACATGCCGCTTTGGACTACCGTAACGGAGCTGTACGGATCGCTTGATAAAGTTCTCAAATTCGATAAATTTGGAAGCAAATTCGATACAAGAGATGTCTGCACTCAACGGCTATTCCAAAAGGGCTACTGGTCCATTTCTCCCCGTATTTATAGCCAAATTCTGGTTCCGCTCCAATACCTCCATACCAACGCCAAACCAAAGTTCATCACCGCAATGGATCGCTGCTTCAACGCCTGACACCGTTCCAGGAATCCCGTGTCCGCTCGTAAAACGCTTACAACCGCTCCACCAAAGTTAGTGCAACGTTTAATCACCGCCCAGGCAAAGCTTGCAAAACAGCGGTGATCCAGCGTTGAAGATTTCTGCGTTGGCCTAGCGGACCCAAGCGTCCATGAACTTGTGTCTAGCGGTAGCAAACTTTGACCGGGCGTTGTTGGAGCGGTGGTGAACTTTGCCGGAGCGGAAAATTGTCCGCTCCTCACCACTCACAATATTTTGTGCAGCTCAAAACTTTCGGAGCGGTCGGAGGGACCATCAGCGGAGGTCGAGCGTATATGGCGTTGCCTTAATGGAGGCCAACTTCTGTTAAACGGTGGTGAACGGTTACGAGCGGTGATGATTTTTTTTCACCGCTCCAGGACCGCTATAGCAAAGTTCTTGCAGTGTGACCAGGCCTTTAGACACTCAAAGAGCCACAAAGGTCTTAATCCGGAAGCCCCACCCACCACCCATTCAATTTTGGAGCTAACCAGAAGTCCAGTTCCCCCACCCTAGGGTCTCCTCCTAGCGTGGCATCCTTTTCCCTCCACCTGTCCTAACCAAAAGCCCTCTCAATTGTGGTGCCGACCGGCGACAGGGAGCCGCAGCAGAGGGATGAAAGAGCCAAATGCAGCTCTACAGCCACGGGTTGCCGACGCCTGGTGTAGCTTAATAAAGAGAAGGATGAGGGGTGATACGGTAGCAGTTTTCCAATATTTGTGCGGCTGTCACAGAGATTAGGAAGTCAACCTATTCTCCAAAGCACCTGAGGGCAGGACAAGAAGCAACAGATGGAAGCTTATCAAAGAGAGATCCAACCTAGAATTAAGGAGAAATTCGCTGACAGGGGAGAACTTTTCATCAATCGAACGGCTACTTACCGGAGTGCTGTTTGTAGCACACGCACGAAAGGACAGCCAGCAAGAAGAAGAAGGAAGCCACTGGGATGACGATTAAGAGAAGCTCCCTGAGACTGTGTGCGGTCTTCGTCTCACCTTCTGGAGAACATAGAATAACAAGAGTTGGAAGGGACCTTGGAGGTCTTCTAGTCCAGCCCCCTGCTCAAGCAGGAGACCCTATCCCATTTCAGACAAATGGTTGTCCAATCTCTTCTTAAAAACCTCCAGTGATGGAGCATTCACAACTTCTGGTGGCAAGCTGTTCCACCGATGAATTGTCCTCACTGTTAGAACGTATCTCCTTAATTCCGGGTTGCTTCTCTCCTTCGTTAATCCCCATCCGTTGTTTCTTGTCCTGCCTTCTGGTGCTTTGGGAAGTAGGTTGACCCCCTCTTCTTTGGGGCAGCCCATCAAATATTAGAAGACTGCTATCATGTCTCCCCAGCCCTTCTTTTCATTATTATTTATTATTAATTCCAGCAACCGTTTTTTGTATGTTTTAGCCTCCAATCCTCCCCTAATCCTCTTTCTTGCTCTTCTCTCTGCACTCTTTCCAGAGTCTCAACATCATTTACATTATTGTGGTGACCAAAATTGGATGTAGTATTCCAAGTGTGGTTTTTTTACTAAGGCTATACTTATTATAAATAACAACAAGGCATATTCTGACTAACCAGAATATGAACTATTATGGAAACTCTAATCAAAGACAATCCTGGTTGGTTTTGTGTGTGTGTTTTTTTTTTCATTGCTGTAAGAATTATAATCTCCGTCAACTTGTCTTGAATATTGAACACGCAAGGCTGGGTTGTGTGACACATCATCCTTCTCAATGAACAGATGCCTTGCTTGCAAAAACCGCCACTCACCCCCTATGCTGAAGGGTGAGGAGAGGAGGCCCTTTGCGCATGCTCAGAGCAACTTCCAAATGCATTCTTCCCTCATCTCCACCTCGGAAAGCAAAATGCCACATAGGAGATTTTAAAGCAGGGGTCTCCAACCTTGGCTCCTGGAAGCCTGGCGGACTTCAACTCCCAGAGTTCCACAGCCAGCAAAGCTGGCTGTGGAATTCTGGGAGTTGAAGTCCACCAGGCTTCCAGGGGCCAAGGTTGGAGACCCCTGTTTTAAAGGAAACAAATTCAACGATAATCAAATGAAAAAAGCAGGGAAGGAGAAAAAAAACCCAGAGATTCCAAGAACAATTTGGCTGTCCCTGTAGATCTTCTTGGGCACGGAGAGTCAGAGGCAGTCCTTGACTTAACAACAGCTCATTTAGTGACCATTCGAAGTTACAACAGCGCTGGAAAAAGTGACTTTGGACCATTTCCACCCCACTTACAACCGTGGCAGCATCCCCAGGATCAAAACTGGAGTGTTCAGCAACAGACCCACATTTATGATGGTTGCAGTTTCTAGCGGTCATGACATGCGATCCTCTTTTGTGACCGTCGGACCAGCGAAGCCAGATGCCACTGAATGACAGTGTCATGAACGGGACAACTGCATCGACCCGCTGAGCGAGACTGTAAAAGGGGGCAAAACTCACTGAATTATCTCCCTTAGGAAAAAAAAAAGAGTTTGAGGTCCATTGCAGTTGTTAAGTTGAAGACTACCTCATAATCCCAGTATCTTGCAAAAGGGGCCGGTTGGGGAATGGGATTCAGGTTAATCGCTTGTCCGAAATGGTATAGGTCAGTGGTGGCTAACCTTTTTTGAACTCCTGTGTCAAAAATTGTGCTCTGCAGGCTTTGCATGCTGAATAATAGGCCCATTTAGTCACTTCCAGTATTACAGGAAGTGATGAGACGGGCCTATTGTTCGACCTACAAAGCCTGCAGAGGCTTTTTTCAAGCCTCTGGGAAGCCACAAAAGGCCTCAAACCAGCCGAAAAATCAGTTGTGAGGCGCACGCATGTGCAGTGAGGTAAGTTTGCTTGCGGCTCGCATGCCAGCACAAATAGCTCTGCGTGCCACCTGTGCCATAGGTTTGCCATCATGGGTATAGATTCTTCTGCTTGAGCAGGGGGCTGGACTAGAAGGCCTCCAAAGCCCCTTCCAACACTATTATTCTATGTTCTAATTTCTTGATAATCAGAGCAATTAACCGGTGGAACAGCTTGCCTTCAGATGTTGTGGGTGCTCCCTCAGTGGAGGTTTTTAAGAAAAGCCTAGAGAGCCACTTAACTGAGCAAGGGGCTGGACTAGAAGACCTTGAAGGTCCCTTCCAGCTCTATTCTGACTGATTGAATTCTAACCTTCAAATTGGTCACATACCTGAAGGTTGTTGGCAGGAGTCACGGAGCTCAACGGTCGCCGATTTTTGGACGACGGCGTTAGATGCCGTACAGGTGTAGGTCACCTGGAGAGCTTCCTTGGGGTCCAGTTTGGTCCGTAGCACCTGGCCCGCCTCCATCAGCCAATGCTTCGGCCTAGGGCCGATCTTACCCGCCAGCCCTGCCCACTCGTAAGTGACGTTAGTCCTGCTGGCTGCGTGGCAAGTCAAGAAAACGAGACAAGTTTCGGAGGAGCCATTGAGGTCCTTTTCTTCGGTGAACACCTGAATAACTGGGTTTGAAATCGTATCTGGAAGAAGAGAGAGGCAAAAAATCAGGGGAGGGGGCAATGTGAGGAAGGGGTAATAATATTTTATTCCCTTCACTGGCTCTCATGTCTCGGATAGGCTTGTCCTAAAAATAGAATAGAATAGAATAGAATAGAATAGAATAGAATAGAATAGAATAGAATAGAATAGAATAGAACAACACAACACAAATACAATGCAATATACAACTCAAATACAATGCAATATACACTACAATACAGATAACATATAATAGATAACAGATAATCAGAGTTGGAAGGGACTTTGTAGGTCATTTAGTCCAACCCCCTGCCCAAGCAGGAGACCCTACACCATTTCTGGAATCTTTCCCAAGTTCTCTTTGAATTTATTAAAATCAACTCTTTTAAAATCTAAGACTGGTGTCATTATGTTCTGTTGCTTGTGTTTGTGTTATGTTGAATTCTAGTATGACATGGTCGCTCTCTTCCTACAATTTCAACTCCCTCTATCATTTCTTCTCTGTTTGTAAGAATTAAGTCCAGTATGGCTGTCCCTCTAGTTTCACCCTCTACCTTTTGGACAACAAAGTTGTCAGCTAGGTTGGTTAAGAACCTATTTGATTTCTCACTTGGTGCAAAATTAATTTTCCAATTGATATCAGGATAATTGAAGTCTCCCATTACTATTGTAGGGTGTTTCCTGCAAATGTTTGTTAGTTGGTTGACAAAAAGGTCATCTATTTTTTTTCTGTTTGGTTGGTTGGCCTATGGCCATGTCATTCTTTTTTTCTTTTATGTTGACCCATATGCATTCTGGGAGGTTTTCATCTTTGGTTTCATGCATACAACAGAACACAACACAACACACTAAAATAATAAAAATATAATCAAATCAAATCAAAATATAAAATAAATTACAATATAAATACAATAATAAAATAAAGTAAAATAACAAAAGAGGTAAAATAAAGCAAAAGCTATATGAAATAATATAAAATGATAATTTAAAATGGAAGTAATGCAAAATAAAATAGGTACAATAAAGTAAAACAATGTAAAAGAAAATAAAGAAAAAGCATTGTTATATGAAAAAAGGCAATGTAAAATAAAGTAAAAAAGTAAAATAAAGCGATGTAGAATAAAATAAAGCAACGTAAAATAAAAAGCAAAGTAAAAAGCCAAATGAAGTGAAGTGCTAGGGGCAAAAATTCCTGACTCTTGCAACATGGAGAAAATAACCCTTGAAGAATTACACATAATTGACTCTGTGCTAATGTCTTCTTGATGCCAGGGAAAAATGCTGCTGTCGTCCAGATATTTTAATCATTTTTTAAACAATAAAATTTCAATGTTTAAATCCAGTTTGATGCAAGGTAGCCTGTGACTGCTTTTTGAAAGGGCCTTGGTTTTACTCACCAAACTTATCCAGAAACGAATCTAGCTGCTATCTAACATTAAGACCTGCCCTCTGCTAACCAAGATGATATATCAACCAACTTTTGCATATGACATGAATGCAACTTTTACGTTCTCTCCTTAGTTAACAGAACTATGATCTTCAAAGAAGTTCTACCATCTAATCCCATTGCTTCTCAACTTTGGCTGTTTGAAGACGGGTGGACTTCATCTCCCAGAATTCCCCAGCACGGGGAATTCTGGGAGATGAAATCCACCCATCTTCAGGTGGCTAAAGTTGAGAAACACTGTTCTAATCAGGGCGGAGTATTGTACTTCTTATTTGAATTAAGAATGGGATAAAAACATTTGCAAAATATTCACTGCGATGGGATAATCCAGTTTGGAGATGCTGGATGGGAAGGGAATGAAGAAATAAAAAAACAGGTCCTTATTTCAACCAAAAATAAAAACAAATTGATAAACAGACATGGCTTTTTTTTTTTGGGATAGCACGTACCGTAAACCTTTAGCTCAAAATTTTGTCTTTGCATATGTCCTGTGGTGTCCACCAGGAGAACGGAAAACTTCCCAGCATCTTCTAAATCCACTGGATTGATCTCTAAGGTGAAGTTGTCGTGGAGTCGAGTCCTTCCATAGAAACGGGACTGGTATTGGATCTCTGGGCTTCCCTTGAGCGAAGTGGCCACCAACTCTTCGGAAGGTTGCAGAGAACTCCAGAAGAACTCCCGGATGTGAAAATTGGGAGGGAGGGCTGCTTTGAATAAAGCCGAGCTCCCCGCAACTCCTAACACCTGCGCTGGTGTGTAGGCCCTCGACATGCATAGACCTACAAGAAAAAAATACATATATCTACACATCGAGGTATATTCTACATTATGAAGACCTCATCTTGAGTCCAGTCTCCAACTCCAGCTTAAATATATCCAGTGAAGAAAGGTAGAATTATAGGTCTGGAAGGGACTTCAGAGGTCTTTTAGTCCAACCCAAACAAAATATAAGATGGATGGTTGCAGGAACTGGGCATGGCTGGTCTAATGAAGAGAAGGACCAAGGGAGGCAGGAGAGCAGTCTTCCAATATTTGAGGGGCTGCCACAGAGAGGAGGAAGGGAGTCAAGCTATTTTCTAAAGCACCTGAAGGCCAGGGAAGGAATAATGGGTGGAAACTGATCCAGGAGAGATTTAACCTGGAAATAAGGAGGAATTTTCTGACAGTGAGAACCCATGGAATAGAAGCTGCCTTCAGAAGTTGTGGGAGCTTCATCACTGGAAGCTTTCAAGAAGAGACTGGGCTGCCACTTGTCAGAAATGGAATATTTATGACTGATAAACGAATGAGTTAGACAGAGTAAGAAAATGAATGTGAAATATATTGTTGAAAATTAATAAATATAATGTTAAGGCTAATATAATAAGTGATATATGTGAGATAAAATACTGATTAGAATGATTATATATATATTTGTAAATACGTATGATAATGGTGTTATGTGCACAGAAAAGAAATGTGTACCCAATTGACACACTGATGAACAGAAAGAAGGTTTTATTTGTTTGTTTTTGTTGTTGTTATAAAAATTAAAAAAAAAAAATTCAAAATAAGAGACTGGACTGCCATCTGTCAGAAATGGTGTACAGTCTCCTGCTTGGGCAGGGGGTTGGGCTAGATGACCTCCGAGGTTCCTTCCAACTCTGTTCGCATTTTTTGGAAATTAACAAATTAACAGAGTTGGAAGGGACCTTGTAGGTCATCTAGTCCAACCCCCTGCCCAAACGGGAGACCCTACACCATTTCTGACCGATGGCAGTCCAGTCTCTTCTTGAAAGCCTCCAGGGATGAAGCTCCCACAACTTCCGAAGACAAGCTACCCACAAGCTACTCTTCTCTTTTCTTCCTCTCTTTTTTTTTTTGTGAATTTAAGAGATTTTTCTTACCTGAAGTGGCAATCCATGCAATTAGGAGGACCCAACCCATTTCAGCTCCGTCCCGAAAGGCAGCAGGAAGAAAAAAGACCACGGCAAAGAGAAAGTAGATCTCACATGATGGAGCCTGTTTTTTTTTTTATTTTCTGCAGGAAATCCCCTTTTGTTTTCACTTAAGGAAGAATTAGGGACACCCACAATATGTTTTTGGCGCCCGCTGCAGAAAACAGAACCAAAAGAAAATAAAAAGTCCCAGGAACCTGGAGGCTGATTTTCAAGAAAACATTGCAAATTCTGATAATTGTTTTTTTTCTTTTTTCCTGGCCTGGTAATTCTTGGGGAAAAGAGAATCAAGAAATCCCCTTTTTTCTGCCCTGGAATGATTGAGATTTAACCTTGTGGCCTTGTCCCTGGTAGGACAGTGAATTCTGCCAAGAAATAAAACCCCAGGAAAAAAAAAAAGAAAAGAAAAATGAAGACAATGGGACCAAATAACAGTAAACAAAGAGGGAATAATGTCTTTAAAATGTAGTTTAAAAAAAACAACAAATACAGGCCATCCTTGACTTACGACCACAAATTGAGCCCAACGTTTCTGTTGCTAAGCGATAGACAGTTGTTAGGTGAGTTTCGCTCCCTTTTACGACCGTTCTTAAGTGAATCACCACAGTGGTTAAGTCTTGCTTAACAACATAAATTTTGGGCTCAACGGTGGTCGTAAGTCAGGAACGATCTGTATGTGGTTTTGTTGCTAAATCTGGTCGGGTCTGCCTTGATCAGGTTCAGAGCGATGGTTTTCGGAGTCCCCCAAAATTTGGAATTTTAATGAGCCTGAAATTTGGTTAGGTCTGATTGTCACTCGGAAGATTTTACACAAAGCTTCCTTCCTTCCAGGTTTTGGCCACGCTTAATGGCCAACTCGAAACCGAATTCGAGGGCTCAGCCGGGCTAGGAGCATGAATCGAGCCGGGACAAGAAAATCTGGCAGCACCACCAACTTTTTGTCAACACTTGCCAAGTCACTTCCTTTTGGCAGGACGCACAGCTGTGTAATAATACTTTGTCACATGTGAATCCGTTGCATACGGCCAGCCAGCAAGGAGGAAAAATAAACGAAGGCAAGAACGGGATCCAGTAGAAATGGTTTGGTTTGTGGAACTCCCTTGGCCTGGTGCAGTCTACCTTAGCTGCAAAGAACAACAACAACAAAAAAGGGTTCATATGAGGAAAAGTAATGCTGGATCTTGGAGGGGGGAGAAGGAGAGGTTAGCCTCCCCTTTCACACAGCCCCTGCTCCCTACTCTATGAATCTCTTCATCCGTCTCTTTCACTCGGGTGTACTGTACACGCGTTCACACATGTGAAAGACAAGCAGGCATCGAATAAAATAAACATGCTGGCTGGGGGATTCTGGGAGATGAAGCCCACCCATCTTCAAGCATGCGAGTTAGGGAATTCTGGGAATTCCACCCATCTTAAAGCAAGCTGGCTGGGGGATTCTGGGAGTCAAAGCCCACCCCTCTTAAAGCAGGTTGGCTGGGGGATTCTGGGAGTCAAAGCCCACCCCTCTTAAAGCCTGCTGGCTGGGGGCTTCTGGGAGTGGAAGTCCATTCCTCTTAAAGCAGGCTGGCTGGGGGATTCTGGGAGTCAAAGCCCACCCCTCTTAAAGCAGGTTGGCTGGGGGATTCTGGGAGTCAAAGCCCACTCCTCTTAAAGCCTGCTGGCTGGGGGCTTCTGGGAGTGGAAGTCCATTCCTCTTAAAGCAGGCTGGCTGGGGGATTTTGGGAGTCAAAGCCCACTCCTCTTAAAGACTGCTGTCTGGGGGCTTCTGGGAGTGGAAGTCCATTCCTCTTAAAGCAGGTTGGCTGGGGGATTCTGGGAGTCAAAGCCCACCCCTCTTAAAGCAGGCTGGCTGGGGGATTCTGGGAGTCAAAGCCCACCCCTCTTAAAGCAGGCTGGCTGGGGGATTCTGGGAGTCAAAGCCCACCCCTCTTAAAGCAGGTTGGCTGGGGGATTCTGGGAGTCAAAGCCCACCCCTCTTAAAGCAGGTTGGCTGGGGGATTCTGGGAGTCAAAGCCCACCCCTCTTAAAGCAGGTTGGCTGGGGGATTCTGGGAGTCAAAGCCCACCCCTCTTAAAGCAGGTTGGCTGGGGGATTCTGGGAGTCAAAGCCCACTCCTCTTAAAGCAGGCTGGCTGGGGGATTCTGGGAGTCAAAGCCCACCCCTCTTAAAGCAGGTTGGCTGGGGGATTCTGGGAGTCAAAGCCCACCCCTCTTAAAGAAGGCTGGCTGGGGGATTCTGGGAGTCAAAGCCCACCCCTCTTAAAGCAGGTTGGCTGGGAGATTTTGGGAGTCAAAGCCCACCCCTCTTAAAGCAGGCTGGCTGGGGGATTCTGGGAGTCAAAGCCCACCTCTCTTAAAGCAGGCTGGCTGGGGGATTCTGGGAGTCAAAGCCCACCCCTCTTAAAGCAGGCTGGCTGGGGGATTCTGGGAGTCAAAGCCCACCCCTCTTAAAGCAGGCTGGCTGGGGGATTCTGGGAGTCAAAGCCCACTCCTCTTAAAGCAGGCTGGCTGGGGGATTCTGGGAGTGGAAATCCACTCCTCTTAAATCATGCTGGCTGGGGGATTCTGGGAGTCAAAGCCCACCCCTCTTAAAGCTTGCTGGCTGGGGGTTTCTGGGAGTCGAAGCCCACTCCTCTTAAAGGATATGGGCTGGGGGTTTCTGGGAGTTGAAGCCCACTCCTCTTAAAGGATATGGGCTGGGGGATTCTGGGAGTTGAAGTTCACCTGACTTAAAGCTTTCTGACCGGGGGATTCTGGGAGTCAAAGCCCACCGCTCTTAAAGCAATTGTGCTAAATCAACAGACCATCGTCTCCCTGATCCTGAGGAATAAAGAACACAGCCATTCCGCTGCAGCCAGTTAAACAGCATGAACATTTAGGCTGTTTATTTTAATCAAAATAATCCAATGAACATCATAACAGGTCACGGTGAGTCAGAACCAACCCAAAAAGGAATATAACAACTAACCCAAATTATGAAGGGCCCTTGTATTGATTTCTAAGTTGTGCATTTGTTCCGTCTCCTGTTTATAATACAGGTAGTCCTCGACGTATGACCGCATTTGAGGCAGGAATTGCAGTCGTTAAGCATGGCAGTTGTTAAGCGGAGCCACCCTGTCATTGCACCTGAGTTTACAACCTTTTTTTGCAGCGGTCATTAAATGAACCCTTCATTCTGAAGCGAACCTCTGTTTTTCTTTCACAAATATATGTGGTTTGTTTTTTTTTGCTGGAAAAAAGACGTAAATGCCAAAAACGCAGCCACCCCCCCCCCAAATTCTCAATCAAGTGACTGCAGGATGTTGCAAAAGGTCATAAATACGGGTCAGAATCTGGTCATTGAGCAGGACTTTCTGCAGCTAAAGTCATAAATGCCCCAAGGTCTTTGCATTTATTTTTTATTTTTTATTTTATTTTTGGGGGTATTTTGCTGCCAATTTTGGTGCCGAAGTTTGCAAAGGTTTGTGGAGGAAGCAAATTTGGCTTGCTGGGGGGGGAAAAACAGTTTTCTTTTCTGCAGATTCTTCAGCTGCCTCCACCCGTCCTGCTCAGCCACTTTCCTGGGGCAGCACCCAGGCTGGGTTGTTACAAGCCGGGCATTAATTGTGGGTTCTAGAGCGGATGGCAGGGATCATATCCTGCCCATTGTAGACACCGGGACAGTCATGGCCTCTCCCTGGTGAGCCCGAAATGAGACTCTGGAAAGGTTGGGGGGGGTCACAGCCACCTGATGGCAGGTGCCAGCTCACCTCCTTCCTTTTCTGCTTCCTCTTCACCCCCCCCTTTCCCACATTCTCCTCTTCTGCTGCTGCTGTTTTCACTTTTTATTTATCTTTTTGCCAATCTTCACCTCTCTCTTCCCTTTCTTCTCTTCCTCCCTCCCTCCCTTTCCTTTCTCTTGACTTCTTTCCTTCTCCTTTCCTTCCTTCCATCCATCCAATCTTCTCTCCTTCCTCTTTTCCTTCTCTTGACTTCCTTCCTTCACTCTTTTCCTCCCTTCCTTCTCTTCCTCTTGACTTCTTTCCTTCTCTTTTCCTTCTTTCCTTCCTTCCATCCATCCAACCAACCTTCTCTCCTTCACTCTTTTCCTTCCTTCCTTATCTTTCTCTTGACTTCTTTCCTTCTCTTTTCCTTCTTTCCTTCCTTCCATCCATCCAATCTTCTCTCCTTCCTCTTTTCCTTCTCTTGACTTCCTTCCTTCACTCTTTTCCTCCCTTCCTTCTCTTTCTCTTGACTTCTTTCCTTCTCTTTTCCTTCTTTTCTTCCTTCCTTCCATCCAACCAACCTTCTCTCCTTCACTCTTTTCCTTCCTTCCTTATCTTTCTCTTGACTTCCTTCCTTCACTCTTTTCCTTCCTTCCTTCCTCTTTCCCTTGACTTCTTTCCTTCTCTTTTCCTTCTTTCCTTCCTTCCATCCATCCAATCTTCTCTCCTTCCTCTTTTCCTTCTCTTGACTTCCTTCCTTCACTATCTTTTCCTTCCTTCCTTCTCTTTCTCTTGACTTCTTTCCTTCTCTTTTCCTTCTTTCCTTCCTTCCTTCCTTCCATCCATCCAACCAATCTTCTCTCCTTCCTCTTTTCCTTCTCTTGACTTCCTTCCTTCACTCTTTTCCTTCCTTCCTTCTCTTTCTCTTGACTTCTTTCCTTCTCTTTTCCTTCTTTCCTTCCTTCCTTCCATCCAACCAACCTTCTCTCCTTCCTCTTTTCCTTCTCTTGACTTTCTTCCTTCACTCTTTTCCTTCCTTCCTTCCTCTTTCTCTTGACTTCTTTCCTTCTCTTTTCCTTCTTTCCTTCCTTCCATCCATCCATCCAACCAACTTTTCTCCTTCCTCTTTTCCTTCTCTTGACTTCCTTCCTTCACTCTTTTCCTTCCTTCCTTCTCTTCCTTTTGACTTCTTTCCTTCTCTTTTCCTTCTTTCCTTCCTTCCATCCATCCAATCTTCTCTCCTTCCTCCTTTCCTCCCTTTTCTTTCTCTTGACTTTTCTTGACTTCCTTCCTTCACTATCTTTTCCTTCCTTTCCGTTCTCTTGACTTCTTTCCTTTTCTTTTCCTTCTTTCCGTCCTTCTGTCCATCCAACCTTCTCTCCTTCCTCCTTTCCTTGACTTGTCTTGACTTCCTTCCTTCACTATCTTTTCCTTGCTTCACTATCCCTTCCTTCCTTCCTTCCTTCCTTCCTTCCTTCCTTCCTTCCTTCCTTCCTTCCTCTTCCCTTTCTCACTCCTCCTCCTCTCCTCCTTCCTCTTCTTCTCCCTCCTCCCTCCTTTCCTTGTCTTCCTCCTCCTGAAGTTCCTGTCATCTTAGTTGGGGGGAATGTTTGTGTCTTCCTTCCTTTGATCTCCACACACCATCCCAGTGAGGTAGGCTAGAGAGCGGGAGGGAGACAGGCCTGATGTCCGAGTTTTCATAACCGAGGGTCTCTCTGGCCTATGGCTGCCCCCTTGACCGGCTCCCCAGATTCTCACCGCTCCCCCTGCCGCATTGGCAGGCAATACCTCTCAGTGCACCTGCCCACCTGCCCATCCCTACCTCTTCCCCTCTACCCCACAAGGGGGGTTTGCCTCGAGACAGTAGCTTTGCTTGGGGGACCTTCAGATAACAGATAATCAGAATTGGAAGGGACCTTGGAGGTCATCTAGTCCAACCCATGCCCCGCCTAAGCACCATTTTGTGACAGATGGCAGTCCGATCTCTTCTTGAAAGACCTAGAAGGAATGAGGCTGGCTGGGCATGAAAGGAACTGTAATCCTCTTAAGTTTTAACAGAGATTAACAGAGTTGGAAGGGACCTTGGGGGTCATCTAGTCCAACCCCTCCCCCTCACCCAAGCAGGAGACCCGAGACCATTTCTGACAGATAGGAGTCCAGCCTCTTCTTGAAAGCTTCCAGAGATGAAGCTCCCACAACTTCCGAGGGAAACTTCTGTTCCATTGAATATAGAATAACAGAGTTGGAAGGGACCTTGTTGGTCATCTAGTCCAACCCCCTTGGCCAAGCAGGAGACCCTCCACCATTTACATTTTACATTTCCATTTGATTTGATTTGTCAATCGCTTACAAGATACAGGTATAAGAATAAATAAAGTTTTGAATACATGAGATAGATGGTTATGAGAAAAATAATTTCTGTGAGGAAGCGTGGAAGAAGCCTTCTCTTCCCAGAGGTTTCAGCCTCGTGTGTTTGTGTGTGTGTGTGGACTGGGGTGGGTGGGCTGGATGACCTCCAAGGGCCCCATCTTTGCAATCAAAAGCAAAGCTGACACGAAGCGTCCCTTCTCCTCAGCCCCCAGGGGCATCCATCCATCTCCTCATCCCCAAGGGACACCCGCTTGTCCTTTGATGGCTGAATAAGAACATGACTGGCAGGGCGAGTGGGTGGCGGCTGTGCCAATTCACTCTGGCGTGGCAGTTCCTGAATTCACCCCAAAGGCATCCAAAGGGGCAGGGAGAGGCCAGGCCCGCGGCATCAAAAGCTCGGCTGCCCCAGCTTCTGCCCAGTCTGGAGGAAAGACGTTTTCTTTCTCTCTCTCTCTTGAATCTGCCAAGCCCAGCCTGGAGCATGACTGGAATTCAAGCCCTGAGGTTTTTCCTTCTCTGCCTGGCACCAGGTAAGGCTGGCATCGTCCGTCCTTGGCTGGCAGCAAAAGGCATCCCCTTCCTGGGTGGCTTTCCCTGGCTGGGGAGAAGTTTGGAGAAGCTGTCGGTTGGGAAACGGGGGTGCTTCTGAACCTGTAGGACACTTTGGAAAGCGGCAGACTTTTGAGTTCTTTTTGTGTGTGTGTGGGGGGGGGGGTTGGGAGATTAGTTTTTGTAAAGGCAAGAGAGAATAATCAACCAAAAGTAATTACTAAGTAGAGGAAAGGGAAGAAAGGAAGGGAAAGCAAAGACAAAAGTGAGGAAAGGAAGGAGGGAAGAAAGAAAGAAGAAAAGAAAGAAAGACAAAAAAGAAAGAGACAGAAAGAAGGAAGGAAGGAGGCAAAAAGAAAGAAGGATAGGAACAAAAGAAGGAAGGAAGGAAGGAAAAGGAAAAAGAAAAAGGGCAAAATGGAGGAAGGAAGAAGGCAAAAAGAAAATGAAAGGAAGGAAAGAAAGAAGGAAGGAAAAAAAGAAAGCAAAGAGAGGGAGGAAAGGAAAGGAAAGGAAAGGAGTTTTCTGGGTGTAGGCATTCATCTCTCTGCTGGAATATTTTTGGGGAAATTCTCTATTTAGTCTCCGGTGCCGGATAAGCAAGTTAAGACACGTCTCTCTTTGCTTTGACAATTCAGCTCTTTCACCTGCTGTGAAGATCAATGCCAAAGGCCGAGAGATCATCTACCTGGCCAAGGGGGAATCGGTGAAGTTGGGGTGTCCGTTTGAGCTGGAACCCCAAGATGATGGCCCCAATGACTTGGATATTGAGTGGACACAGATGAATGCTGATCCCACCAATTTGGACAATGTGGTGAGTTTGGTGAGGTCATCCAGACTCAATACTTATTCCAATGTTTCCCAGAATCCCCCAGCCGGCTTGCTTTAAGATGGGAGGACTTCAACTCCCAGAATCCCCTACCCATCTTGAAGTTGCCAAGCTTGAAAAAATTCTGTTCAAAGTTTCAAACTCTTGTCTTAAAGATGGAACCTTCTTAAAGCTGGTTACACCACTGCCTTTGAGTGGATATTATTATTATTTTTTAATAAAACAGAAGTATTAACCAAGAATCCAGGGAAGAATTGTATCATAATTAATGTTTATTTGTTCATCTTATTGGTAATTTGTAAGCTGCTGACTGACCTGATTTTAAAACCTTTCTTATGGCAGTCGTTAAATGAACCAGTGGTTCACTAGGGTTGTGCTTTTTCTAAAATCCATAAGTGCTTTTTGGCAAAACTGGCAGAAAACATGGTCACGTGACCACAAGATGATGCCAACGGCCGTAAATGAACCTAATATGCCAAATTTACCTCCAAAGCTTGGTCACGTGACTGCTTAACAGATTAACAGAGTTGGAAGGGACCTTGTTGGTCATCTAGTCCACTTCCTGCCCAAGCAGGAGATTGTACACCATTTCTTGAGTTGTCTCTTCTTGAAAGCTTCCAGTGATGAAGCTCCCACAACTGCAGAAGATTTCCGACCATCAGAACTTCAAACCCAAGTCCTTAAGTTCCCTTTTTGGGGGGTCAGTTGTAATTCGAGGACTACCTGTGTATCCTTTTGGAAGACTTCGTCCTAATAAGTTGCCTTCCCCAAGTCTTATTGGGAAAATTAATTAGATGATTTCATGCCTGATTCTGGGTGCTGGGTTTTAAGATTGCTTGATCAGAGTTTGCAAAGCCGACAAAGAAAAAATGAATCAAAGCTAATCATTAAAATAAACAAACTTTATTTCTCCAGTTTTGGATCGGTGAGGAAAGTAGCACCACAATAATACTTTATTTCTGCAGTTTTGGATCGGAGGACGATAGTAGCACGATACTTGCAGACTTGCAGTCCAATTTCCAGATCAAAAGAGAGAGATCGAATCCAGCCAGTCTGCAAAAACAACGCCAACAGACCCCATTTCTCCTTAAGCCAATCAGAAACCTCTCTCTCTCTCTTTTTGTTTTTTGATTCAACCAGTGCTGTTCTCTGCTTCCTGCCCATCAGATCCTAAGCTATCAAGGCCATCAAGTGATCCACCCTGAATACCCATATTTGCATCCCAGGGGAGGGTCAGGAAACCAAGATGCCGGCCGCTTTAGTAACCCAGGATTTCAGCAGAGTGAAGGCGGTCAGCGGTTTGGTTCGGTTGACGATTGCTGCCGTGGCTTACAACAGCGGGTCAACTTCGCCCTCCCGGATCCAAGCAAGTACGACGCCTCCATCAATCTCCAAAATGTTCAGATCTCTGACTCGGCCACCTACGAATGTAAAGTGAAGAAGACCTCCGTAGCCACCCGGAAAGTGACCGTCAGGGTGCTTGGTGAGTGAGTGGTGACGACTGGATACGAGCAAAGCTCAGGCCCTTTGCACGACAGCAGTAGCCCTTAGACTTATATACCGCTTCACAGTGCTTTATAGGGCCTTCTAAGCAGTTTACAGAGTCAACCTCTTGTCCCCAACAATCTGGGTCCTCCTCATTTTACCCACCTCGGAAGGATGGAAGGCTGAGTCAACCTTGAGTCGGTCAGGACTGAACTGCTGGCATTTGGCAGAATTAGCCTGCAATAGTACATTCTAACTGGAAGGAAGGAAGGAAGGAAGGAAGGAAGGAAGGAAGGAAGGAAGGAAGGAAGGAAGGAAGGAAGGAAGGAAGGAAGGAAGGAAGATAGCAATAGCACTTAAACTTGTGTACCGCTTCACAGCCCTCTCTAAGAGGTTTACAGAGCCAGTCTCTTGCCCCCAACAATCTGGGTCCTCCTCATTTTACCCACCTCGGAAGGATGGAAGGCTGAGTCAACCTTGAGTCGGTCAGGACTGAACTGCTGGCATTTGGCAGAATTAGCCTGCAATAGTACATTCTAACCGGAAGGAAGGAAGGAAGGAAGGAAGGAAGGAAGGAAGGAAGGAAGGAAGGAAGGAAGGAAGGAAGGAAGGAAGGAAGGAAGATAGCAATAGCACTTAGACTTATATACCACTTCACAGCCCTCTCTAAGCGGTTTGCACAGTCAGCCACAGCTGCACAATGGATGGAGAAAGAAATTTGGAAGGGACCTTCCTTAGTTTCTCAAGCTGTAAAGGAGGAGGAGGAGAATCCAGATCTATGGAAAGTGTTCAGAGTGTGCAGGTATACGGGAAAGACTTTGGGACACAGGGCAAAAAGAACGTGCCCAGGAACAGTCCGATAAGAGACAGCACAGCCCTCAGATGTGTAATAGGCAGGGCGAGAAGCTCACAAGGGACCCTCCCTAATTTCTCAGGCTGTAAAGGAGATGCTATAATAGTATGTGGGGAAGACCTTTGGAAGTGGGCGAAGAGACCTTGGCAAGGGAACATCAGATGAGAACCTCAGCTGCATAATGCGAGGAGAAAGAGGCCCTGGAGGGACCCTCCCTAGTTTCTCAGGCTGTAAAAGGGGGAGAATATAAATCTATGGGGAGATGGGTGCAAGGATGTATGCGGAGACCCTGCCCAGGATAACCCTCAGCTGTATAACAGGCAAGGCGAGAGGCTCACTAGAGACCCTCCCTCGTTTAATCAGTCTGTAAAGGAGTGGGGAGAGAATTTAGATCTAGGGAAAGAGTTCAGAGTGTGCAGGTATATGAGAAAGACCTTGGGAGATGGAGCAAAGAGAACCTGCTCAGGAACAGTCCGATAAGAGACAGCACAGCTGTATAACAGGCAGGGTGAGAGGCTCACCAGAGACCCTGCCTAGTTTAATCAGTCTGTAAAGGAGTGGGGAGAGAATTTAGATCTAGGGAAAGAGTTCAGAGTGTGCAGGTATGTGAGAAAGACCTTGGGAGATGGAGCAAAGAGAACCTGCCCAGGAACAGTCCGATAAGAGACAGCACAGCCCTCAGCTGTATAACAGGCAGGGTGAGAGGCTCACTAGAGACCCTCCCTAGTTTAATCAGTCTGTAAAGGAGTGGGGAGAGAATTTAGATCTAGGGAAAGAGTTCAGAGTGTGCAGGTATGTGAGAAAGACCTTGGGAGATGGAGCAAAGAGAACCTGCTCAGGAACAGTCCGATAAGAGACAGCACAGCTGTATAACAGGCAGGGTGAGAGGCTCACCAGAGACCCTGCCTAGTTTAATCAGTCTGTAAAGGAGACGGCAGAAGAATTGTACTTTCAGACTTACAAGATTCTTTCAATGTAGCCTTACCACAAACTCGGAATTAGCTCAACCAGTTGTGATTCCCATCTGGTTTACCCGGCGAGGCTGACAATCCTTTGGCGAAGTGACACCCTGTTTTTCATCCTTCTTCCAGAGAAACCCTTGACGCCGCATTGCTCCATCTCAGGCAAGGTTTTCCTCGGCAACGAAATCACCCTCCGTTGCGCCTCTCAAACCGGCACCCCTCCCCATATGTTCCGCTGGACCAAAATGGCAGATTACCCCCTAGAGAGTGGGCTGCCTGAAAATACCATGGCAGGTAAGTTTAAACTGAAGGAGTGCCCCAAAAATTGGTGTGAAGGGATGCCGGAAGTCTCGTTGGAAAGGGAGGGAGATGAAAAAGCCCAGGGACGAGAAAAAAACACACGATGAAACTGATTTGTTGAACTGATACGTTTAAAATCCCTGGGTGCTGCTGGACTCCAATTCCCATCTGCACCCAGTCTGAACATGAAATTATGCTTTAACACCCATCTAAAGGGTGACAGGTGAGAGAGTAATTGGGCTGAGGAGAGCCAATTGGTGATTAAAGAAGAAATAATATTTGCCGCCAGTCCTGGTTCTTTGTTCCTTTTCCTTCATCATTTCCTTATATTTTTGGTTTGGTTTTATTGTGTACCACACAGAGTCAGTTTGGAGTTGGGATGGCGTCTAAAATGGAATAAATCTTTTTTTTTAAAAAAAAGAAGGAGGGGCAAAATAAAAAAGGAAACTTCTGGGATAGATGGAGGGAGAGAGGGATGAATGGATGGGTGAATTGTTGATGGCTGAATGGATGGACTGATATATGAATGAATAAGTGGATGATGCAATAGATGATGGATGGATGGATGGATAGATGGATAAAGAGATAAAACAGGTTGTTTGATAGATGGAAGGATGAATGAGTAGAGGATAGAATGGATAGACAGACAGACAGACAGACAGATATACTCTTACATCTTTCCTGACTTTTCTCTCCTCGGAAGGTTCCAATCCTGGAGATCTGGTCATTCGTCATATATCACCTAACCATTTTGGGATTTACCAGTGCATCGTCTCCAACAAAGTTGGCTCAGCTCGATGCACATTAGAGGTCTCGCATGGTAAGTGAAAAGCCATTTGCTATCTATTTCTCAAGCCCCAGGCTTGAGAGAGGAAGGAAGGAAAGAAGAAAAGAAAAGAAAAGAAAAGAAAAGAGAGAAGGAAAGAAAAGCAAAATGGAAGGAAGGAAGGGAAGAAAAAGAAGGAAAACAGAAAGAAAAGAAGGAAGGAAGGAGAAGGAAGGAGAGATGTGAAGAGGGAGGAGGAAAGAAAGGAAAGAAAGAAGGGAAAGAAAGAAGGAAGAAGAAAAGGAAGGAAAAGAGAGAAGGAAGGGAAAGCAAAGTGGAAGAAAGGGAAAGAAAAAGAAGGAAAATAAAAAAGGAAAGAAGGAAGGAGAAGGGAGGAGAGAGGTGAAGAGGGAGGAGGAAGGGGAAGGAAGGAAAGGAAGAAGGAAAGAAAAGAGAGAAGGAAAGAAAAGCAAAATGGAAGGAAGGAAGGGAAGAAAAAGAAGGAAAACAGAAAGAAAAGAAGGAAGGAAGGAGAAGGAAGGAGAGACGTGAAGAGGGAGGAGGAAAGAAAGGAAAGAAAGAAGGGAAAGAAAGAAGGAAGAAGAAAAGGAAGGAAAAGAGAGAAGGAAGGGAAAGCAAAGTGGAAGAAAGGGAAAGAAAAAGGAGGAAAATAAAAAAGGAAAGAAGGAAGGAGAGAGGTGAAGAGGGAGGAGGAAGGGGAAGGAAGGAAAGGAAGAAGGAAAGAAAAGAGAGAAGGAAAGAAAAGCAAAATGGAAGAAAAGAAGGAAAGAAAAAGAGGAAAAGAAAAAAAGGAAGGAAAGGAGGAAGGAAGGAGAGAGGTGAAAATGGAGGGAGGGAGGGGAGGAAGGAAGGAAGGAGTGGAAGTCTTCAGACACGAGGAAACCGCCACCCCATTCTCTAGAGAAATATCCAGATCCCAGCTAAATTAGGAAATCTAGCCAGCATCTTTCAGCATGATCCCTGGTCAAGATCCTTGGCACAAGCCAGCTCCTTCCAGCCAATAGCACCTCACTTCGGTGTCCTCATCTTCCTCTCTCTCTCTCTCCTCCTCCTCCTCCTCCTCCTCTTCCTCCAGATTCCCCCCTTCTGACCATCATCGTAGGGGCTGTGCTGGGCTCGTTGCTTTTCCTGGTGCTGCTCATCTGTCTCATTGTCTGTCTTGTCCGCTGTTGCAAGAAGAAATGTGGCGGCCAGAAGGAATCCAGCCAAATCAGGTGAGGGGTGGTGGGAGGCCAGTGGGGGAGGGAGGGGGAGAGGGAGGGAGGGAGGGAAGGGCTTGGGGGGAGATACAGAGACAGAGTTTGAGCACCTCGTGTTCCTTCTCCGGGCCCTGGGAGACTGAATGAACCAGGCTGTGATCACGGTGCCATCAGTCCATCCAGAGCATGGGTGTGATTTGTAACATCTCTTCCAAGAAACTTGTATTTATTTTATAAAATAAACGAATGACCCTGCAATCTCAAACTTCTGGTCTTTACTGGATTGTAACCGCTCTTCTAAGGGTTCAGAACTAACTTCCCTTCCTCCCTTCCTGGCTTTCTTCCTTCCTTCTTTCCTTCCCTCTCCCTTTTCCCTCTTTTTTCTTTCCTTTCTCAAAATGCCTTATTCATCTTTTCTCCTCCTTTCCTTCTTTTCCTCCTTTCACACAGAAATTTTCCCCTTCCTTCCCCTCCTCCTCCCTCCTTTCCTTCTTTCCTTTCCCTCCATCCCTTCACAAAATCCCTTCTTTCCTTCTCCTTTCCTTCTTTCCCTCCTTCTCTTTCACATAAAATTCTCCTGCTTCCCTCTTGTCTTCCTTCTCTCTTTTCTTTCACACACAATTTTCCTTCCTTTTTTCCTCCTTCCTTCATCCTTCCCTCCCTCTCTCCTTCTCACCCTCTTTCTCCTTTCCTTTCACAAAATTCCTTCCTTCTTTTCTTTATTCTTCTTCTTTCCTTCCTTTTCTCAGAGAAATGTTCCCTTTCCTTCCTTCCTTCCTTCTTTCCTTCCTTCCTTCCTTCCTCCCTCCCTCCCTCCCTCCCTCCCTCCCTCCCTTCCTTCCTTCCTTCCTTCCTTCCTTCCTTCCTTCCTTCCTTCCTTCCTTCCTTCCCTTTTTACTCTAACATTTCTTCCACTTCCTTCCTCAACTGAGGAGAACCAGCAGAACCGAGGTAGCCCTCTCTGCAGGATGCTTTAATTTAAATTCTTTAGCAGAGGTCAGAACGGATAGCCTCAGGGATTCCAGATTGCTTCCAACGCCAGGACTCGTAAGAGTGCCCAAAACCTCTTTTAAGGCTGCCCTTTGCACCACCTCTCTCTTTCTTTCCCAGTGGGGCTTCCTTGGAAACAGACCCTAAAACGGCACAGAGGAGAGAGTAAGATTTCTGCTTCCCCCTCCAGAGTAGACACCGCTGCCCCCAGGCCCAGACCGGACAGCCGCAACAGCAGCCTGCGATCCGTCTTGGGCTACATCCCCCATAACATCAGCTTCATGCAACGCCGGAAATATGAGTCTCCCCGGGAACAAGAAGGGGTCGAGATGGTCTCTGCGAATCGGGACCCAGAGCCGAGTCCGAATTCCTGCGCCTCGCCCCCGGCCAGCAGCCATCCTTCCATGGTCACCACCAAGGCCCACGTTCATTATGACCCCAATGGGCCTTCCTACAGCCACGCGAAATCAGCTGCCTCGGCGTCTTCTCAACCTCCGTGCCACGGGAGCCTCAATTCTGATTCTCCCACTTGTGACCGGGACGCAAGCCATGGAAAACGGAGCCACCCGGGACAATTTGGGGGTGTTCCTGTAATGATTCCAGCTAAAACCCGTGATGGGCTCGTCATTTAAATGTCCTGCTGTTTTTTTGTTTTTTTTTATCCCCCTGAACTTTTTTTGCAAATGGTGGGGTCAGAGTTCCAAAATGCCAGGGATCTAATCTTGGAGCCGGTTATGATTATTTTTTAAAATGCAATAATTTGATGTTTTCCAACCTGCTGCCTGCAGACTACAATGCCACACAGACAAAGCCTACATACATACATGTGTGTATATATGACGAACCCAATACACAAGCCTGGTGATGGCAGATGGGATTCTGCCGAAACGTCGCTGCAACTTTAAAAGCACAACTATAATGACGTGGGAAAATACCCGAACAAAGTTGAACACCATGGATATAAATACCCGTGAAAACTTAAGAAATATGTATATGTATTTGTATATGTATATGTATTATACAGTGTGTGTGTGTGTGTGTGTGTATGTGTGTATATTTGTTTTCTTAAGTTTTCACGGGTACTTACATATATATATATATATATATATATATATATATATATATATATATATATATATATATATATAATATATATGTATATGTATTATATATATATATATATATATATATATATATGTATGTAAGTATGTATGTATATGTATGATATATAGATATATATGTATGTATATATAAACACACACACACACACACACACACATATACACACATACATATATAAATCAGCAGGAACTGCATCCAAACACCAAATTGCAAAAGACGGGCACAATTCTTACAATTTATGATATGTTTTATTTTTTTCCCTCCAGGCATGGAGGAACATTTCTGTTTTTGGTTTTTCCCACCTTTTATTCACTTTTATTTGAACTGGCCCCACCTTTTAAGGAAGAATAGCAATAGCAGTAGCACTTAAGACTTCTATACCACTTTATAGTGCTTCACAGCCCTCTCTCTAAGCGGTTTTACAGAGTCAGCTTATTGCCCCCAACAGTCTTGGCTCCTCATTTGACCCACCTCGGAAGGATGGAAGGCTGAGTCAACCTGGAGCCTGGTGGGATTTGAACGGCCAAATTGCAGGCAGCCGGCAGTCAGCAGAAGGAGCCTGCAGTACTGCACTCTAACCACTGCGCCACAGAGGCTCTTTGATGCAAACCAAAGGCAGCATTTTATTACAATCTCTCGAACCGTCCGCCAGGTGTTCAGATTCGGTATTTTTTTTTGTCTGCCTATCTGTCTGGATTCCAGCAATTTATGAATTGACACTATCAAGTTTTTCCCAAGGAAAGAAGAAGAAGAAGAAGGAGAAGGAGAAGGAGAAGGAGAAGGAGAAGGAGAAGGAGAAGAAGAAGAAGAAGAAGAAGAAGAAGAAGAAGAAGAAGAAGAAGAAGAAGAAGAAGAAGAAGAAGAAGAAGAAGAAGAAGAAGAAGAAGAAGATGATGATGATGATTTGGCTCTTCTGAATTGGAAATTTTCAGTTCTTGAATTTGGGAAAACTTGGGTTGCTGTTGTTTTGTTTTTTTTCCTTCTCAAAATGTGGACACTTTGAACTCCGCCTTCGGCCTCACTGTGAGATTATTTATTTAATTATACCTGGCATGATCCAGGCCGTGACTGACAGGCTGCCTAGCTGTAGAGTGAGTTTTCATCTTGTGGAACGTAAAATAAGTCATTTGTTAACACTTTGCTGCCGGAAGGAAAATGCATAGAATTCTCTTAATAAACAAGATATTCTTACCAAAATGACTCAGGTCCTGTTTTTTTTTACAAATGCCGAAGATAAAAAAGGGCAGTGGTGTGTCGTTTCTTCCTGGCTTGTTTGTATATAGTCTTTGACTTATGACCACAAGTGAGTGAACCCAAAATTTAAGCGAGACAGTAATTAACTGAAATCTGCCCCATCTGACGACTATTCTTGCCTCGGTCCTTAAATGAACTCCTTCAGTTGTTAAATTAGTCACCTGGTTGTTAAGTGAATCTGGCTTATCCACTGACTTTGCTTAGCTGAAGGTCGCAAAAGGGGATCATGTGACCTTGGGACACTACGACTGTCATAAATGTGAACCAAGCCTCTTAATTTTGATCACGAGGATGGTGCCAATGTCACGTGATCTGCAACGGTCGTAAGTGTGAAAAATGGACCTAAGTTGCTCTTTTCACTGCCATTGTAACTTTGAACAGTCACTAAATGAACCTCTGTAAGTCGAAGACTACCTGTACTGGGAAAAAAGTGATTTATGGCCGGTTTTTAGATTTACGACCGTTGCAGCATCCCATGTGATCAAAATTTGGGCGTTTTGGTCTAATCTGAACGTGGAAGGGTTAGTTTGTTGGTTTGTTTGGTGACAAAATGAGCGAATCTCTCATGACGGTTTGCAGTTCAGGTTTATTATGTGAATCAGAAAATGGGTCACTTTTCTGCTTTGAGAACTCAGCCTGTTGTCATTTTGAAACCTTGGGAGTTTCTCTGGCAGGCCAGCTCATTAGGCGAGCATTTCCTTGGAGGAAAACAAAATCCAGACTTTCAGGGTGTCCTTGATTTACGACAGTTCATTTAGCAAACATTCAGAGTTACGAAAAAAGTGACTTAGAACCGTTTTTCACACTTACGACCGTTCGCAGATCCCTGTGTTCACGTGATCAAAATTCAGGCGCTTGGCAGCTGACCCGTATGAATAAATCATAAATCACTTTTTATGATTTTACAGGGTCATCAATCACTTTTTGCAGTATAGGTAGTCCTTGACTTACAACAGTTCAGTTTAGTGACCATTCAAAGTTACAACGGCACTTAAAAAAAGGGATTTAGGTTAAGACGGTTTTTCACAGTTATGACATTGGCCGCATCCTCGCGATGATATGATCAAGTTTCAGATGTTTGGCAAGTGGTTCACATTTATGATGGTCTCAGCATCCCATGATCTCCTTTTGTGATCTTCCAACAAGTGAAGTCAGTGGTGGGAGGGGGAATATGGATTCACTTAATGACCGTGTGACTAAGTTAACAGCTGCAGGGATTCACTTAACAATGGTGCCAAGAAGGTTTGTAAAATTGACTGAATGAATGTCTCACTTAATGGGGGAAATGTTGGGCTCGGTTCTGGTTGTAAGGCCGAGGACTATCTGTAGTGTTGTAGCTTCAAACGGACGCTAAGCGAACGGTTGTAAAATGGAGGATAACCTGTATTGGGTGGAAACATGCTTCACGAGATTCACCCTGGAAAAGTTGCTGGCCACAAGACAGCGAAAACCGAAAAGAGAAACTA
Source organism: Hydrophis major (assembly GCA_033807585.1). Taxonomy (NCBI): domain Eukaryota; kingdom Metazoa; phylum Chordata; class Lepidosauria; order Squamata; family Elapidae; genus Hydrophis; species Hydrophis major. The sequence continues at coordinate 283,234 of JAUCBL010000088.1, read as the reverse complement.
TACCAACTTCAGCAGATCTTTAGATAACCTGGAAAAGATTGGCCTGCTGGGACTACTAACCACATCAGTTTCGGAGTGTTTTTACCCACAAGCCGCAAACAATAGGAGGCTGTTCCCACATACCTCCTTCAGATGCTAGGGAGCAGGCCAAAACAGATCCTTATCTAAACCGATTGACCTAATTCTTTGGATGACAACTTGCAATGCAAAATCAGCCCGTTTGCTCCAAAGACCTAGATAAGAACTTACACAAACTTCGGCAAAGGGAAGGAATACAAAGTTGGCTTATTTGATCAAGGTTAAAATACAAGCACCCCTCGACTTACGACCCTCATGGAGCCCAAAGACAGCTCTTAAGTGAGCTTTGCCTCCTTTTACAAGCTTGCTTCCCCAGTTGTTAAGTGAATCTCTTAGTTAGTGACACAGTTGTTTATGTCAATTTTTGTTTTTAAAGGCTGCCATCGTGACTGAAGATTTATGGATCTCGCTCACAATTTACACCTCTTCTCTTTATTTCCTACATCAGATTGGCAGTGGAGCATTAATACAACAAAGAGAGGAAAACGATTGGATCAGTGAAAGCAGATGATTTATTGATGCGGAGTAACCCTGGAGGGCTCACCACCTTTTAGGCCCTATTAACTCGTAAGAGTCTACAAATAAAGGCAACTACATTTCAAGAGTATTTTAGAGACTGCACAATTTTTTGTTGTTAAAACACACAAGAACCCAGACAGACAGCAGGCCGATGGTAAATTATTAAAATCCCAGTTTGCTAGATTTCTAGAAAATAAAATAAAAAAGTATTTTTTTTTTAAAAACAGACGCGAGATTGCACAATGGAGGAATGGCAGCTGGTGTGTTCTGTCTGGTTAGAGATTTTGCAATCCCTGTACAGTATCTTATAAAACAGAAAGAAAGAAAAAGAAATAATAATAAAAAATAAAGTTGCATGTGTAAATGACAGGCTAAAAGCAATCCCTTATTTTTACCGGTATATATATATATATTTATATGTAAATTGCCCACTCTTTTATCTTTGGAGTTTCTTTCAAATCTTTCAACAAAATTGCAGCTGGTGGATATCCAGCAGATAATTCATTTGGTCCATTTGGTTCTAATATATATATATATATATTATATAATATATATATATATTATATTAGTAGCACCACTACTATGACGTGGGAAAATACCCGAACAAAGCTGAATGCCATACATGTAAGTACCCGCGAAAACTTAAGAAATATATATATATATATATATATATATATATATATATATATATATCCAGCCAATCAGAACACAGCCAAACCCCCAACCAATGAGAACACACCCCCACCCAATCAGAACACAGCCAAGCCCCCACCCAATCAAGTCACACCCCCACTAGCAGTTAAAAGGAAGAAGCAGCTGCAAGCTCACATCACTCTGAGAAGCACAGAGCTGAAGACCAAGCCTGAAGATGATGAATGAGACTTCATCGAAACGTTGCCTAGATACTTCCAATCTTACGCGGGAGAAAACCCGAATAACCAAAGATCCACATATATATATATATTCTTTTGTATATATTTGTATAGATTGGATAGATTTTGCAACCACAGTAAATTGACATTGTTGGATCTTTCTATCCATCAAACAAATTTTTGATCGATTAGGAGGCTAAGAGGCAATTTTTCCTCCCTTTCCAGAGGCAGCTACTCAAAAAATCTACTTTGGGCGATTATAATGAATTTTGCTCTGGGGCCAAGTTGAACTCCAGACTCTGGTTTTGACTTGCTGATTCCACCCCCTGCCCCCCAAAAAAGAAGTGAACCCTGAAATTGTGGGGAAATGGTGGGGGGGAAACAGGTAGGCAGGTATAAATTTGGGGTAATCTAATTCAGGGTTTTTCAAACGGTGTAATTTCACAAGGAGCTTTTAAAAAGGAAAAAAAAAATAGTACTTTCTAGAGTTTTATTTTTTTAACTTGGTCCATTCTGGGAATTTTTTCCTTTTTTATGAAGAGACCTGAAAAAATTTGAAATCCAACCATCTACTTTTAAACGGTGGATAAGCCTGTTTTGCATTGCAATATATATAAAACATCTTTTGGATAAGGTTCTTCATCTGCCATGTTGGATTTGCAGTTGTATTAATACTGCTGGGTTGTTGTTGTTTTTCAAGCCTGTTACTGTTTTAGTTTTTTTTTTCTTTTTTCTTAAAAAAAAGGTTGCTAAGAGAGCCAGCCAAATCTTAGCAAGGTTGCTCTCGAACGATCTGTACATTTAGTACATGGTTCTGTTTCTGTAACGCTCAAATCTTTTCTGAATGCTTGTGGGTTTGCCTTGAGTCAAGCAGTGATTCCCTCACAGTGAATTTGCGAACCAGAGATCGTGGCTCTTTTATGAGAAAAACACAGGTTGGGCTCCAGGCCTTTCGGTTTAAAAAAAAACACACAAATAAATAAATGCAATTTTTCTAGCTTTTGCAAGGGAAAACATTCGCTCCTTAGGGGTTTGCCAAGCAGGCAGGAATCCAACATGAACATGAATTCAACATGGGGGCACTTTTGCTTGGGTTAAGTCATATTTAATGCAGGCTTACTTTGGAGGTGACGCCGATAAAACCACGCAGATCGTATTTTCACGCAAGATCCAGCTCTTGCAATCCATCTTCAATCCTTTAAACATCATCCCTAATTCCCCACACCCCACCCCGACCTGTGGCTTCTATGTAGCTGGGCTAATGTTTAAAGGATAGCAAACTTGTTGGATTTCCCCAAATCACACCGGATCAAAATGACTGCCCAGAAGAGTTTTTTCCTTCTTAGCAGGCTGGCTCATTCCTGCTGGAGCATCGGAGTAGGTAAATCAATGGGAAAATTAGGGCGAGGTTTAAGGATTCTGGGTTTTGCAGGCCTTTGGGGCATGAAACTCCTGATCCACCACCCCTAAAGAGCGAAAGGTTGGGCCTGTCTCCTGGGTCATGGGGTGGAGATGTCTGGATGGAGAAGAGCAGTTGGTCCTCATTGCATTGCTCCTCTTCCTTCCTTCTTCCACAACCCCCCTCAATTAATCCAGCTGCCCCTCTCTCTGGCTCATATCAAAAGACCATCCCTGCTGGAAGAACGCATCATCAGCACTGTGCTCTTATACTGCCGGCTGTTCCCATCTTTCCAATGAAGTCCAGTGGGATCTGAGCAAGCCGAGGTGTAATTATGGGGGTCGCAGTAGATTTGAGACTGCGAGCCTTTGACGTGATCGACTTTGATGGGTTCGCAGCAGGGGTCGGGGTCGGAGAAGCTGGTGCCCCCTTTGTGGGGGTAGTAAGGCTCGGAGATCTCCCCCTGCTCTGAATTGGAGGGCGAAGGGATTTCGAGAGGCAGGACCACGCTGACGTCACTTTCCGGAGATGAGCTCATCTTGACCTGGACGATAGGAGGGGTGTACTTGCGGCCTTGAGAGTACTGGACGCCCTTCGATTGATAGCCCAGCAAGGAGTGGAGGCTGCTGGCCTGACTGATGGCCTGGCTGCAGGGTCGGCTGGGAGGGGCTTCAGCATCCACACTGGAGCGGGAAGGAGCATGGTCAGTCCAGGGAGAGGAATATGGTCAGTCCAGGGAGAGAGAAACAGGGACAGAGAAAGCGACGCACATGGTCAGTCCAGGGAGAGAAAGGACCATGGTCAGTCCAGGGAGAGAAAGGACCATGGTCAGCCCAGGGAGAGGAACATGGTCAGTCCAGGGAGAGAAAGGACCATGGTCAGTCCAGGGAGAGAAAGGACTATGGTCAGCCCAGGGAGAAGACCATGGTCAGTCCAGGGAGAGAAAGGACCATGGTCAAGCCAGGGAGAGGACCATGTTCAGTCCAGGGAGAGGAACATGGTCAGTCCAGGGAGAGAAAGGACCACGGTCAAGCCAGGGAGAGGAACATGGTCAGTCCAGGGAGAGAAAGGACCATGGTCAGTCCAGGGAGAGAAAGGACCATGGTCAGCCCAGGGAGAGGAACATGGTCAGTCCAGGGAGAGAAAGGACCATGGTCAAGCCAGGGAGAGGACCATGTTCAGTCCAGGGAGAGAAAGGACCATGGTCAGCCCAGGGAGAGGAACATGGTCAGTCCAGGGAGAGAGAGGACCACGGTCAAGCCAGGGAGAGGAACATGTTCAGTCCAGGGAGAGAAAGGACCATGGTCAGTCCAGGGAGAGGAACTTGGTCAGTCCAGGGAGAGAAAGGACCATGGTCAGTCCAGGGAGAGAAAGGACCATGGGAAAGGACCATGATCACTCCAGAAAGGGAAAGGACTGTGATTATTCCAAGAAGATTATTCCTTTTGAACATGATCAGTCCAGGAAGAAAAAGGACCATGGTCATTCCAGGGAGAGCAAAGCTACAGAAAAAGGGATGATTTTTCACTCGAGAAAGAGAAAAGTGCTGCAATAGGAGCACAATTAGTTCAGGGAGAGCCGAAGCATATGGGAACTGCCACAAAATATTATAATCCAGTCGATCCTCCGGTTCCAACCAGGAGCTTGTGCCTCTTTTCAGGGTGCTCCATTACACACCTTGATCTCCCTGCCCCCCTCCCAATCCTCTAACTGCTGCTTAGCCTCTATACCCACTGATTCTTCTCCCTGGGGTTATTTCTGGGACCCCCTAAGAGTTAGCTCCGATGGGAGAGAAACGCCTGGGGTTTTGGGGTGGGGCTGATGGGGGAAAAAAATGCCAGCTCAGTATTTATACTTTCCAGCTGCCAGAATTGGCCTCGTGCCCCACCTGTCTGGGATGGAGAACAAGGGAAATAATTTTTGGAACTAGCAATGAAGTCAACAAATCTCTGCCGTTTCCTCTTTTTGCAACAGGGTGCAAGGCTTGTGTAGTAGTTAAGGTCTGAATTAAGATCAGGGAGACCCAGCTTCAGCCCTAGCTGTGAGAGAGAGATGGGCCCAATTCTGTTGTTTTTCTTCCTCCCTTCCTCCCTCCCTTCTTCCCTCCCTCCCACTCCCTTCCCTCTGTTCCTTTCCTTCCTTCCTCCTTTCTTTTCTTTTCTTTTCTTTTCTTTTCTTTTCTTTTCTTTTCTTTTCTTTTCTTTTCTTTCTTTCTTTCTTTCTTTCTTTCTTCCTCCCTCCCTCCCTTCTTCCCTCCCTCCCTCTGTTCCCTTCCTTCCTTCCTTCCTTCCTTCCTTCCTTCCTTTCTTCCTCCCTCCCTTCTTCCCTCCCTCCCTCTGTTCCCTTCCTTCCTTCCTTCCTTCCTTCCTTCCTTCCTTCCTTCCTTCCTTCCTTCCTTCCTTCCTTCTCTTTCTTTCTTCCTTCCCCCTTCCCTCCCTTCTTCCCTCCCTCCCTCTGTTCCCTTCCTTCCTTCCTTCCTTCCTTCTCTTTCTTCCTTCCTTCCCCCTTCCCTCCCTTCTTCCCTCCCTCCCTCTGTTTCCTTCCTTCCTTCCTTCCTTCCTTCCTTCCTTCCTTCCTTCCTTCCTTCCTTCCTTCCTTCTTTCTTTCTTTCTTTTCCCCCCTCCCCTGCCCTCTCCTCTTCTCCCCTCCCCTCCCCTACCTCACAAAGGTGTTGTTGCAAACACAGCAGGAGAAAAAAAAGGTGCTAGGTAGGACCAATTTTTTGTTGTTGTTCTTAAAAAAGAAGCCAGGATATAAATTGAACTGACAAAGTCATCCTGAGTCATAAGAGTATAAAAAGCACCCCATTGGACCGAATTTGGATTCCACCTAGCTGGTCTTCCAGGCTTTGACCATCTCATGTGGCAGTGAGTTCCACAGCTCCTTAATCCTCACCTTTGCTCCAATCAAACCTCCTTTGTTGCCTTCTGGTGCTGGAAGTGACACAACTTTAAAAGGCAGGTATGTTCCCATCGGGGAAAGGTAGGTCCCTGATGCAACCTGCGCATTTGTTGCAGTGATAATATCCATTACTGCAGGAAAAAAGAAACCCAGCGCATTCTTGGCAGGTACCCATTATATCTACCCGGAAGAAGGAAATTTAATTTCGTTAATGGTTTCCTTTCTGGAGCATCCAAAAGCTTGGAGGAAACTGTGAAACTCGGGCCGTGATTTAAGGATGTACATTTTGTTGTTCTGTGCCTGCAGGCCACATCAAGTTAATGACTTATTGTTCACCTGTTTATTCTAGCATCTCCTAAGTGAGACTTTCTGTACGTTGTGCATCCTTCATTCCTCTTGCGCCAACCACCCTGCATGTCTCTCCTGATTTTTTAACAAAAATCTCTCTCCAGATACTTAATATTATTCATTCCTGTTCCATTTCTCTGTAATATTTCTCCCTTCCTTTATGGCTTTGGAAGTTGTCCTCCTAGCAAAAAATTTAGGATCCAGGCACCCAGCTGGTGTTAAAAAAAAAAAAGGATGCTTTGTCCAAACTGGGCATATTGTGGAAATATGCAAGACTCAATCTAAGTGGGTCCTTAAAAAGATTTCTCATCTTGGTTTGGGGTCTGAATCAGTTCATGGCTTAAGCCAGACCAGGATGTCTCTCTGCGTGAAGAGGCTTTGTTAAGGCCAGTGTGAGGCTTTGTTAAGGCTTTGTTAAGGCCAGTGTGAGGCTGCAGCTCACACTGGACATGACTATAAGTCTTTTTCAGCCTGGCCCCCTCCCAAAAGAGAGGACTACAACTCCCATTGGCACATGGCACCCAGAAAGTGAGCTCCGAAGTTAACGCTTCCCAAAGGGAATTGAGTTGATGGAGAGGAGGAAAAAATGGCAGGAGGGAGGGAGAGAGGAAGGAAGGAAGGAAGAAAAGAGGGAAGAAGGGAGGGAGGGAGGAATGGATTGGGAAGGAAGGCGAAGCAAGGAAATGAGGGAGGGAAGGAGGGAAGAAGGGAGGAAAAAGAAGGAAAGAAAGAAGGAAGGTAGGAATTGTGAACTAAGGGGAAGTGAGGAAATGGGGGGAAGGAGGAGAGAAGGAAAGAAAGGAAAAAGAAGGAAAGAAGGAAGGAAAGGAGGGAAAGAATGAGAGAAAGAGAAGGAAGGAATTGGGAAGGAAGGAGGGAATCGGGATGGAATTGGGGAGGAAGGGGAAATGAGGGAGGGAGGAAAGAAGGAAGGAAGAGAAGGAAGGGAGGAAAGAAGGAAGAAAAAAGAAGGAAAGGAGGAGGGAAGGAATGAGAAAAAGAGAAGGAAGGAAGGAATTGGGAAGAAAGGAGGGAATCAGGATGGAATTGGGGGAGGAAGGGGAAGCGAGGAAGTGAGGGATGGAGAAAAGAAGGAAGGAAAGAAGGAAAACGAAGGAAAGAAAGAAGGAAGGTAGGAATTGTGAACTAAGGGGAAGTGAGGAAATGGGGGGAAGGAGGAGAGAAGGGAAGGAAGGAAAAAGAAGGAAAGAAGAAAGGAAAGGAGGGAAAGAATGAGAGAATGGGAAGGAAGGAGGGAATCGGGATGGAAGGAGGGAATCGGGATGGAATCGGGGAGGAAGGGGAAACGAGGAAATGAGGGAGGGAGGAAAGAAGGAAGGAAAGAAGAAGAAAAAAGAAGGAAAGGAGGAGGGAAGGAATGAGAAAAAGAGAAGGAAGGAGGGAATCGGGGAAGAAGGGGAAGCAAGGAAGTGAGGGATGGAGAAAAGAAAGAAGGAAAGAAGAAGAAAAAAGAAGGAAAGAAAGGAGGAGGGAAGGAATGAGAAAGGGAAGGAGAGACAGGAAGAGAAGGAGAAGGAAGCTCTGGACCCTTGGAAGAGAGCTTTCGGTCCAGTGTAGACCAGAAGACGAGATCTCTGCCGGCCCCTGGGGGCTCTTGGGACCCATCCCATGCCTGCCCCCCCTCCCCAGGGCCGCGAGGCTCACCAGATGTCGCTGGCCTTGGTCTGGGAGTACTGCTGATGTTTCTCGGGGCAGTCAGGGCTGAAGCTGCAGCAGCAGTCCCAGCAATAGTCTTTCCCGCAGTAGCAGCTGGGGCACTGGTTCCCACAGCAGCCGCCGCCTTTCCCCCAGCAGCACCAACAGCACCAGATCACGCCCCCCACGATGAGGGCGATGGACAACAGGGCGATGATGATGGAGCCCGCGATGATCCAGCCTCGGCTCCAACCTGCTGCAAAGGCAAAAAAAAAAAAAAAAAGCCAGGGGTGACAGTGGGTTTCGGAGCGCCAGGCTGGCTCCCTTGGAGGGACGACGTGCTTAGCGGCTGTTTGAAGCCGCGGCGGCCCTGAGAAAAAGGGACTTGGGTTTTTCACCCTGATGACCGTTCGCTTCGTGTGTCAACTCAAAAATATTTCTCTGGTCTTTAGAGTTGCCAGCAGAAAGGGAGTGAGGGGGGAACAGTGCATTCCTTAGATGCTTCAGATGATTGCTAGGCAGCCAAAGCTGTTGGCACACAAGATTATGACTGGAGAGCATGATTGATGACACTTGGCTATGGATGTGTCCCATTGGAGAATATACATCCAGGGGGTGGGAGGAACACCAGAGTCAAGGAGGAAATAAATGACTGAAATGAATGAAACACCAGCATGTTTCACTCCTAATAAATCTCCTTTGAACTCTGAGAGATGTGGCTAAAGACTCATTATTTGAACAGGGCTGGATGCTGGAGCACTGACAGAGTGGCTGTTTGAAGTTATAAGAGCCCTGAAAAAAGGGACTTAGGACCGTTTTTTTTTTTCACACTTACGACCATTCGCTTAGTGGCGATTAGAAGCTGCGGCGGTCCTGAGAAAAAGGGACTTGGGTTTTTCACACTTGCGACCATTGCAGGCATCCCCACGGTCATGTGATCCAAATTCAGACCCTTGGCAAGTGACTCGTACTTATGACGGCTCGGGGTCTTGACATCCCCTTTTGTGACCGTCTGACCAGTAAAGTCAACGGAGAAGCCAGAGTCACTTAAGGACTCTGTTCCTAACTTAAATCCCACTGCAGGAATTTGCTTAACGACTGTGGCCAGAAAGGTCATAAAATGGGGCAAAAAACCGCCCTTGACTGTCTCACTTAGTGGCAGAAGTTTGGGGCTCAATTGTGTTCATATCTAAGAGGCGAAGATGAGAGGTTCAAGCCCCTTCGTGAATCTCACAACAAACCAGATTCTTCAGCTTCTAAATGTTGGGGACAACTTTATGGCTGGCTGGGGAATCCTGGGAGTTAAAAGTCCTCGACTTACAACCACCACAGAGCCCAAAATTTCCATGACTAAGCAAGGCAACTGTTAAGTACTTTCCTGCCCCCCCCCCGTTTTGCCATCTTTTTGCCATGGTTGCTAAACCACTGCCGTCGTTTAAACGAATCTTGCCATCGTTAAGCCCATTGACTCTTCTCGTCGGGCAGTTCCAATTGGCGACCACTGCGGGACACTGCAGAGTCAGATGCCCAGCAGTTCCAAATCCTGATCCCGTGACCATTGGGGATGCTGCAGCGGTCACATGGATGTGTAAAAACCGGTCCTCGGTTGCTATTTTTCAGGGCCGCCGCGTCGTAACTTCAAATGGTCACTAAGCAAATGGTTTGTAAATGGAGGACACTTTTGAGCTGTTTGGGTCTCCAATCCCCAGGGTGGGAACACTTGAGTCTGCAAGGTTTTTCTGCACCCTGACTTGGCCTTTACCTCCTCCGAACTGAATTTCCACTGAACAATAAGCCGTGCCGACGTTGTTGCCTACGCTGCATTCGTAGATCCCCACGTGGTCATCACACAGATCATGGATCTGGAGATCCCCCGGAGTGAGACCTGAAGGAGAGAGACAGAAGAGTTACAAGGAGCCAAGAGGTTGGATCTGGTTTGGTTTTAAAAAAATAAATCTTGGCCTTAAAGCATGGCGCCTGAGCATGTACAGATAAGTTTCCATCCATGCACAGAATGTTCATGCTGGTTGGGGGATTCTGGGAGTTGAAGTCCATCTATCTTAAAGAAACTGGATGGAGGATTCTGGGAGTTGAAGTCCATCCATCTCAAAGCATGCTGGTTGGGGGATTCTGGGAGTTGAAGTCCATCCCTCTTAAAGCATGCTGACTGGGGGATTCCGGGAGTTGAAGTCTACCCATCTTAAAGAAACTGGATGGAGGATTCTGGGAGTTGAAGTCCATCCATCTCAAAGCATGCTGGTTGGGGGATTCTGGGAGTTGAAGTCTACCCATCTTAAAGAAACTGGATGGAGGATTCTGGGAGTTGAAGTCCATCCCTCTTAAAGCATGCTGGTTGGGGGATTCTGGGAGTTGAAGTCCATCCCTCTTAAAGCATGCTGACTGGGGGATCCCGGGAGTTGAAGTCTACCCATCTTAAAGAAACTGGATGGAGGATTCTGGGAGTTGAAGTCCATCCATCTCAAAGCATGCTGGTTGGGGGATTCTGGGAGTTGAAGTCCATCCCTCTTAAAGCATGCTGATTGGGGGATTCCGGGAGTTGAAGTCTACCCATCTTAAAGAAACTGGATGGAGGATTCTGGGAGTTGAAGTCCATCCATCTCAAAGCATGCTGGTTGGGGGATTCTGGGAGTTGAAGTCCATCCCTCTTAAAGCATGCTGACTGGGGGATTCCGGGAGTTGAAGTCTACCCATCTTAAAGAAACTGGATGGAGGATTCTGGGAGTTGAAGTCCATCCATCTCAAAGCATGCTGGTTGGGGGATTCTGGGAGTTGAAGTCCATCCCTCTTAAAGCATGCTGACTGGGGGATTCCGGGAGTTGAAGTCTACCCATCTTAAAGAAACTGGATGGAGGATTCTGGGAGTTGAAGTCCATCCATCTCAAAGCATGCTGGTTGGGGGATTCTGGGAGTTGAAGTCCATCCCTCTTAAAGCATGCTGACTGGGGGATTCCGGGAGTTGAAGTCTACCCATCTTAAAGAAACTGGATGGAGGATTCTGGGAGTTGAAGTCCACCCATCTCAAAGCTGCCAAGGTTGACAGCCATTTTTGGCATCTTTTTTGTTACGTGATGACCAAAACTGGACGCAGTATTCCAGCTGTGGTCTTACCAAGGTTTTCTATCTAGTGACAGAGAGTTCCATAAGCTGGATGTCTATCTTCCCACCTTAGTTCTCCTTCTCTTTCCAACCACCCCAAAGGTGCAGCTGCAAGACACTCACTTGATGAGGGCATCCAATCGTGGTAATTTCCACCGGTCATGGACCAGTGGTAGGTGAGTGGCTGGCTCCCCGTGGAAGTGAAGCAACGAAGCGTGATGTCTTCCCCATAAGCGACTTCGCCAATGATCCAACAGCGAGGAAGGGCTGGTTTTTCTGGGTAGGTCAGCAGAGAAAATAAATTACTATTTTTTTTTTTGTCTAATTGGGGGGTTCAGGATCCCTTTTGTAAATATGGCTACCGCCCCTCCGTGCCTTTGTATCCTTTTGATGGGTATCAGATTAACAGAGTTGGAAGGGACCTTGTAGGTCATCTAGTCCAACCCCCTCCCCCCCAAGCAGGAGACCTACACCGTTTCTAACAGATGGCAGTCCAAGTCTCTTTGTCAACTGATAAAACATTCCTACGCCTGTTTTAGGAGTTGCCATTAAAAAAAAGGGGAGCAGGGAGAGAAAGGAAATCTGGAAGAACAGTGCAACAAAGCGAAAGGACAACCTTGAACTATGCCGCCTATGGTTGGACTTAAGCGTAGCACGCAAAATTATCTGCTACAACGTCCTACCAGTCAATGACTACTTCAGCTTCAACCGCGACAATACAAGAACACACAAACTCAATGTAAACCGCTCCAAACCTGATTGCAGGAAGTACAATTTCAGCAACAGAGTGGTCAATGCCTGGAATGCACTACCTGACTCTGTTGTTACATCCTCTAACCCCTGCTCCTTTAACCTCAAACTAACCACTATTGACCTCACCCCATTCCTAAGAGGTCTGTAAGGGGCGTGCATAAGTGCATCATAAGTGTGCCTACCATCCCTGTCCTATTGCCCCCATTTATTTGTCCCTATTTCCTGTATTCTTACTCAGGTTTATACTTATACCTATTATCTTGAAAGTGATTGACAAATCAAATAAATAAAAAATATATACATTCCAACCCTTGTCTTTAAAAGATTGTCACTAAAATACCAGAGATTTTGCCATGGATATATTTAATTGGAAAATGTGATTGATGACACCCAGCCTGTAATTGGAGAATGTGATTGATGACACCCAGCCCGTGAATGGGGCTCAATTGGAGAATCTGGTTGATGAGACCCCCGGGGGGGGAAGGGGAAACAGGGTCACAGGGGACTGGAAATGACGTAAGCCAGAGTTGACTTCATACAGGACAGGGCCAGTATGTTGCCTCTCATGAATCCTTTGAAGTTTTTTGAAGTTTGGCTTGAGAATCATGATTTAATTAGGGCGATTGCTGGAATCCTGACACTCCTCTTAAAAGCTTCCAGTGATGAAGATCGATAAACCTTCGCCGTCAAACACCCCATTCTCTTTGCAGTTGGAAAAACTGAGGTCCTCAACTGACAACCGGGATTTCCACGGTTAAACCAGGCAGCTGTTAAGCGAGTAGCGCCCGAGTTTAAGGTACCGGCGCAATTCACTCAGGGACTGTATTTGAAAAAGCCATAAAAATCGGGCGTAAATCGCTCAGTGACCAAATGGCTTTGCCAGCCAGCGTTTTTAATGCCAACTGTGGTCTTGTCATCAAGAAGCACACAGGGTTATTTTAGAAGGCATTATATACGGGAATTGTTATGGTTGAATTGGGAGAAAATTAAGAAACAATGTTATTTGAAAATCCCAGTTTGGTTATCAACTATTGAAGCTTTTTCTTATCCTATAACCTATAAGAAGGAACAAACAGTTAGATATGGGGAATTACTAGATGAAAAGGGTGAACTTAAAACGATGCAAAATTTAGAAGAACAAGGTATAAAGATGAATTGGTTTTCATATGCACAAATACATTCAAGGTATCTCAAAGATTCTAAAATGGAAGGATTCTATGATAAATTGACTGACTTAGATAGGATATTGACAGGTACTGATGAAAAAGTGATCAAAAAATTATATAATTATTTGTTGGAAATTAAATTGGAAGAAGAAAGTTAAACAAGTTAAAGAAACAATTATTGCTTGGGGGAAGAATTTTGGATATGGGATTGATTTAGAGAAATGGCAAAAGTTGTGGTCTCAAAATTATAAAATGACAATGTCAACAGCATATAAAGAAAATTTGTACAAGATGTTTTATAGGTGGCACTTTCCCCTGACAAGAATTGCAAGAATGTTTAAGAACAAATCTGAAAAATGCTGGAAATGTCATCAGATTCCTGGTTCATATTACCATATGTGGTAGACTTGTGAGGAGGCCAGGAAATACTGGACTAGAATTCGCATATGGTTGGAAAAAAGGACAAAGAAACATATAGACTTGAAACCGGAGATTTGGGAATCTTACCTGATATATATAATAAAAATTTAAAATATTTGATTATAAATGTATTAACAGCGGCTAGGATTGTATTTGCTAAAAATTGGAAAAATGAGAGAATACCATTAGAGGAAGAAATCATTAAGAAAATATTGGAATGTGCTGAAATGAGCAGATTGACATTTGAAATTAGAGAACAAGAAGATAAACAATTTTATGAAGTTTGGGATCTTTTTTATCAATGGTTAGATAATACAATATAATAATAGAATATTTAGAAACCTAAGATATAACGAATATGCATTTTTTTTTCCTTTTTGGTTTTGATAATATTTTAAGAATATTATATTAAGATAGATTTGGTATGATTTTATGATCTGTTATAAAATAAATTAATTAAACTATAGTTATCTCGCTTAAGTATGAATTAGTTAAATTACAGTCAAATGATTGTTCAATAGTGATATTGGGATATATGGTTGTTGATTGATGATATGAGTTATTATGCAACATAATTATTATGATGACTATGAAATGAATGCACAAAAAGGAGTGGTAAACCAACTGATACACTGCTTATAAATTTATGAAGAATGATGATGTTTTTATGTTATGTCCTATGTTTTATGTGTTTGTGTTTGTTGTAAAAAATTAATAAAACTTGTATTAAAAAAAAAAAAAAAGCAGCACACACCCTGCCAGAAAACAATGGGATGGCAAAAGCTGTCACATCATCACAACCCTTTTGTTTGTGGGTGTCAACGCAATGAGGTCAGGGAGAAACCCGGCTCCAAGAGTCTCTCCATGCATGACTTATGATTCCATCAAGTCTGCTCTTTTTTCCTTCCCTTCCCTTTTTTCCTTCCCTTCCATAAATGAGGACGAGGCAAAATGTTAATTAATGTTAATTCTCGCCAGCTTGGAAAGGGAGCCTGCCACTGCTCTCACTGGGGTGGGAAGTAAGAGAAGCTGAGTAGTGAAAAGGAGGGACCAGGGGAGACAGGATGGCAATCTTCCAATATTTGAGGGGCTGCCCCAGAGAGGAGGAAGGGGGTCAAGCTATTTTCCAAAGCCCCCCGAAGGCCAGACAAGGAAGAATGGATGGAAACTGAACAGGGAGAGATTCAACCTGGAAATAAGGAGAAATTTTCTGACAGGGAGAACAATCCACTCGTGGAACAGAAGTTGCCTTCAGAAGTTGTGGGAGATTCATCCCTGGAGGCTTTCAGGAAGAGACTGGACAGTCATATGTCTGAGATGGTATAGGGTCTCCTGCTTGAGCAGGGGGATGGACTAGAAGACCTCCAAGGTCCCTTCCAGCTCTATTCTATTCTACCTTGAACAGTGATGGTCACTTTGCGAGTCGCTTCCGTGGTCTTCTTCACTGTACATTCATAAGTGGCGGAATCGCTCATCTCCAAATCACGGAGTTGCATGGAGGCATCGTAGAGGCTAGGATTGGAGGAGATGAACCCCACTCGATTCTGGAGATCAGGGGGTCCTGGGTAGATGATACGGTGGTCATGATAGCCCAGGAGCTGGCAAAAAAACAGAGGAGAGAATGGAATGGAATAGAATCGAATAGAATTTATTGGCCAAGCGTGATTGGACACACAAGGAATTTGCCTTCGGTGCAGAAGCTCTCAGTGTATGTAAAAAACATCCTCATCATGAATCATAAGATATAACATTTAGTGAGTTATAGGATACTAAATAAGCAATCAAAATCATACTAGGAAACTGAATAAAACAATATAATCATAAAGATACAGGCAGCAAGATTGTAGTCATAAGTAGGTAATAAGGAAGGGTGAGAAGAATAGCAATACAGCCTTAGCAAATAGTTTGACAGTGTTGTAGGAATTAGATTTTTAGCAGAATGATGGCAGAGAAGAAGGAAGGAAGAAAAAAAGGAAGGAAGAAAAATTGGAGAGAGAATAGAATAAAATAGAATGTAGAGAAGAATATAGAAGAATAAAGAAGAGAAATAGAAATAGAATAGAATATAGAGAATAGAAATAATAAAATAGAATAGAATATAGAGAATAGAAATAATAGAATAGAAATAGAATAGAATAGAATTAGAAAAGGATTAGAAAAGAATAGAATTAGAAAAGGATTAGAAAAGAATAGAATAGAATTCTTTATTGGCCAAATGTGATTGGAATTTGTCTTCAGTGCTCACAGTGTACATAAAAATACATTCATAAAGAAGGATAAGACACAACACTTAGTGATAGTCATAGGATACTAAATAAGCGATCAAAATCGTACTAGGAAACTAAATAAAACAATACATCTTTATACAGGCAACAAGGTTATAGTCATAAGTAGAAGGAGATAGGTAATAGGAAGGATGAGAAGGAGAATAGTAACACAGTCTTAGCACATGGTTTGACAGTGTTGTGGGAATTAGTTGTTTAGCAGAGTGATGGCAGAGAGGAAGGAAGGAAGGAAAGAGAGGGAAGGAAGGAAAGAAGGAAAATTGGAGAGAGAATGGAAAGGAGAATAGAATAGAATAGAATTCTTTATTGGCCAAGCGTGATTGGACACACAAGGAATTTGCCTTCAGTGCATAAGCTAATAATACTAATCACAGTTATATATAGTCTTACTAAATAACTTGACAGTGTTGTGGGAATTAGTTGTTTAGCAGAGTGATGGCATGTGGGGAAAATCTGTCCTTGCGCCTAGTTGTTCCAATGTGCAGTGAAAGGAAAGGCAGAGTGCTGGATGGGTTTGCCGATGAGGCATGCAAAAATCAAATTCCTTGCCCTCCTGAGTCAAAAAAGAAATTCCAGGCAACAGGTAATGCCTGATTAAACTTTCAGCAGCTAAGGTGTTTCCAGATGAATTCCCCAGGATTGAGACAGCTTGTAGTCCACCCATGTTTATCGCAAACCCCGAAACGATAATTATCTAATTGCAATTGCAGATTACCAGATGCCTAGGAGAAGAGGCTGGAAATGCCACATTTGCCTATCTTCCTTCTCTTTGTGCTCTTTTAAAAATAAGACAAACACTGGTGCACAGATGGCCTGCACTTTGATCTCGATCCCTTGCTTATCTCACCCAAACCAAAGAATCGCCATATTTCTGAATCGGTTCCTGGCGTGTTAACAGGAACGGTTCAAAACCTGTGGGACATTTTTCTCCTTTGTGGAACAAGAGTTACAAAATAGAGGTTCTCCTGCTTGGGCTGGGGGCTGGACTAGAAGCCCTCCAAGGTCCCTTCCAGATCTATTTCTATTTCTATTATTTCTATTTCTATTTCTATTTCTATTCTATTTCGAAAGCTGCTTGGTGCTGTGAAACTGAAGCTGAAGCTCCTTTCCTCTGCTTGTGTTTTGCATTTGGAAGAGATTTTTTTTCCAGGTGGGGAGGGGGAGTAGAACTCCTTAACATCAGAGTGTAATAATAATAATAATAATAATAATAATAATAATAATAATAATAATAATAATAATAATAATAATAATAATAATAATAATATGGGAAATACTCTACATGATCTGAGGGTGATTTTGAAAAATCCTTTCTTAGTGAGCCCCTAGAAGCCAAGAGGAACATAGGGGCCAAATTTCAAGTTTGCAGGTTTTACAGTTCTGGAGATTTTGTGATGATGCACGAGGGGTATTTCTCTTTTATATACAGTATTTATAGATTATATGGATTGCAATGATGGAAGGACTTTTAAAAGGATTAAAATCTACGACTTACCGGGTTGTACTGGGGGTGTGGGCCAGGCTTCACCTGCTTCCACTGAATGTCCCAGTCATTATCTGGGGTGTTATCTTCAGGGTCTGAAGAAAAGGGGCACCCCAATTTCACCGACTCCCCTTTAGGCAAATAAATGGTTTTATGCCCATCCTCGTTAATCCTGACAGCAAGAGCTGCACCTGAAAAAAAAAGAAGGCGCCCCCCTCGCTGTGAAATCCCTTCCACAAACAAAGCTGCATTCCTAACACAACTGATTCGACTTAGCACCATCATTGAGTTTGGAATTATGGTTGTAAATCGAGGACCAACCTGTATGTTAATCCAAACCAGGTTGCCCTACCCAGATTTTTTATCATTTATCATCTTGCTCCTGCATCTTGCTCTGGCTTATCAAACAATACAATCAAATCAAGATAAACTATAGCAACTAAATTCCCCCTCCCCCCCCCCAATCTACCAGCAAGACAACTTATCAAAAAAAATCCCAGATAATAAACAAGCCAGAAGTTTAATTATCTGTCCAACAACTTAAGCTAGGTGTCAACTCATAAAATATTTCTATGGTCCTTTTAGAGTTACCCGCAGAAAGGGAAAGTTTGAAGTTTGCGGAAGCTTGGCTTGAGGATCGTGATTTAATTGAAGTAACTGCCGGAATCCTGACAACTAGCATTTCTGTTTATTTGGCAGCTCTTAAAGTTCTCGAATTTCTTCCCCATGATGGAATGCTGAATAGACGGGCTCTTTTTTTTCTCACCGACAAACTGCTGATTTTGCCACCAAAGCTGGTTATTTGGTGGCTTTGCTCCTCATTTTTTTTGTTTTGTTTGTTTGCTTGAAGGAGAGACGAAGAAGGACACAAGTCAAGCAGCAAGATGGTCACCAATTTGGGTTGGGTTCAACTGGTTTACCATACAACGATATATATATATATATGTGTGTGTGTGTTTGTGTGTGTGTGTATGAATATATGTATATATGAATATATATATATATTTGCTGAAGCAGGGGACACTATACATTTGAGACAAGGGGCTGCCCAGTCTCTTCTTTAGAATCTCCAGTGATGGAGCACCCGCAATTTCTAGTGGCAAGTTGTTCCACTGGCTAATTGTTCTCACTGTTAGGAAATTTCTCCTTAGTTCTAAGTGGCTTCTCTCCTGGATCAATTTCCACAGTCTTTGGACGATTGAAAGAAGGGATCTGGATGCCTGCAACTCTTGGCAAGGAGCCATCGGGAAGTCTCGTCTCTTCCACCGTTTCCCTTCACCTCCTCTTTTTCTTAAGCGTGCCTGGGTTTTTAATTATACTTTTCAGAAGCCTTGCAATCTCTTGATTTATAACCTGGGGACTTTTTACCTATTTTATAAGCCCTTGCTGGATATCTTCAAAAATTCTCTAGAAAATTGATCAGGTGTTTATTTGTTTGTGTTTTATGTCTTGCCTGTTGTTTACGAATCACTTTTAAGGGTCTCCCTTTTTTTATTTTTTATTTTTCCTTTTCCACCTAATATTCTTTTTGCCTGGGAAATAATGGCTTTTCTCCCCATCAATATAATCTTGATCAAATACCTTCAAGGCTTTTGAAACGAGGCCAGGTTGGTTATTTATTATTATTTCTTAATCCGATCTTTCCGTTAAAAGCCAAACTGCTTATGGGCTTGCCAGCAGAATTAAACATGGCGAACATGCCAATTTTCCCAAACATGCCAATTATCTTGCTGCTCCAAAAAGGAAAGGAAAGAAAAATCCAAGGAGAAAACTCCACGCCTCTCTCTCTCTCTCTCTCTTGAGATTGTGGTTTCAGCTTGTCAATATGACAGATCTTCTTCTGTTTGTTTTGCTCAGGTTAGTCATTCCGGCTTCAACAAGTGAGAGATCTCGGCAAAAGATAAAGATAATGCCAGCCTTACAACCATGATTAGCGATCGCTCCATAACTTGTTTCTCCGCTGTGTCTAATAATTAAGATGATGGCAGGGCATGTCCCTTTGGAAGGCCTTTGTTTACAGGAATTCGATCATTTTCTTTCTTCCTTCGTGGCCGGGAAGTTGTGCGGCTTCCAGAGGCCAGCCATACACGGAAAACTGAGGACTTGGTGCTCTCTGAATTTCCTTGTTTTTTTTTGCAAACATTTCATAACCCAACTAGGTAACATCATCAGTGCTAGAAGGGAATGGGGAGGAGGAGGAGGAGGAGGGAGGAATATTGTAGAGTCTTTGCTGTTTTCTGAGCTTGGTTGTTTTCTTCCAAACATTTCATGACTCAGCTTGATTACAGAAAGTACGACTTGTTGACTTCATAAACAGAGAGTGGTCAATGTCTAGAATGCACTAACCTGACTCTGTTGTTACATCCTCTAAGCCTCATTCCTTTAACCTCAAACTAACCACTATTGACCTCACCCCATTCCTAAAAGGTCTGTAAGGGGTGTGCATAAGTGCACCATCGTGTCTACCATCCCTGTCCTAAGGTCCCCATTTAATTGTACTTATTTCCTGTATTCTTACTCATGTTTATACTTATACCTATTATCTTG
This sequence comes from Hydrophis major, assembly GCA_033807585.1. NCBI lineage: Eukaryota > Metazoa > Chordata > Lepidosauria > Squamata > Elapidae > Hydrophis > Hydrophis major. The sequence goes on along the minus strand of JAUCBL010000088.1, from coordinate 263,690 downwards.
TAAGCGATTGACAAATCAAATAAATAAAAAAATAAATAAAGAGGTAACATTAACAGTGCCAGAAAACCCAGCTCCCTTCTAGCACTGATGATGTTATCTAGTTGGGTCATGAAACATCTGCAAAAAAAGCAAGCGTAGATTGGGCCCATTTCACAAATCCATGCAGACTAGAATGCAAATTTAGAGGCAATAGCAGCAACAAAGCAGGATTTGAAAGTCACACACACAAAAAGGATGGGAATTAAATCTCCCCCCCCCCCCCGAATGGACTGTTGCGAACGGATCGTAGTTCATCTGTTGCACGATTCTTAAAAATTGCAATTTAAGAGATTTACACAGTGAGTCTCAGATCTGGTTGCTTTGACTTAGGATAAACCTCTGACAGATTGGAGATAGAGAAATCGAGTAGGTAAATATTTCAATATCTGATCGTGAAATTGAAGCTGTTTGAAATGAGGCAACACCTAGCTTACCTCGGCTGACCCTGGGAAGGTAAATGGGGACAGGGTTGGGAAGCTGCAAGAAATCTTGAAAAAAAGCCAAGACAAAGGATCTTGCCAAGAAAACAAGAGGAATTAGCAAGATAGTTAGAATAAGAATAGAGTAGAATAGAATAGAATAGAATAGAATAGAATAGAATAGAATAGAATAGAATAGAAAAGGAACAGAACAGAACAGAACAGAATAGAATAGAATAGAATAGAATAGAATAGAATAGAATAGAATAGAATAGAATAGAATAGAGTAGGGTAGAGTAGAGTAGAAGAGAGCATTCTTTATTGGCCAAGTGTGATTGGACACACAAGGAATTGACTTAAGGGAAGCATAACTTTTAAAACAAAGAAAAGAGGGTTCAAAAGTTGGTTTTCTTTTCTTTTTCCATGTACTCAAGAAAGAACTCAAGAAAAGAAATGGTTGTGCAAGGAAAATTATGATATAATCTTGGCTATCAGCTATCAAGTTACTCCTCAATTGTTTATCAAGTTACTCCTCAATTGTTTATTCATAATTCTCTGTCTAAACGTCCTCTGTATTTTGTCTATTTTGTTCATAGTGAGAAAAAGCACCAAATGTAATCATAATGTGCACAGAATTGTCCTGGAATAACAATAACAATATACTCCATAATAGTCATTTGAGGGAGATAAAGCTGTACTCAAATCTTTCTAATCTAGCACTCTAATCATAACTCCACACTGCCTCTTTCTCCAAAAATAGCCTTTCTTACTGCTTGTCCTAAGACAGGATCTTGGGGGTGTTGGCCCCATTCCGTTCCAACCATTTGCTGCTCTTTCCAAGTTTTGTTTGCAACCAAATAAGGGAATTAAAGAATAATTAAACCAGTGTTTTTCAAATTTGGCTGTTTTAAGATGGAGGCGACTTCAAGTCCCAGGATTCCCCAGCCAGGATGCTGGATGGAGAATTCTGGGGGTGGAATCCACCCATTTTAAAGCATGTTAGTTGGGGTTACATGGGAGTTGAAGTCTACCCATCTAGAATCAAACTGGGTGGAGAATTTTGGGAGTTGAAGTCCACCCCTCTCAAAACATGATGACTGGGGGATTCTGGGAATTGAAGCCCACCCATTTTAAAGCAGGCTAGTTGAGGGTTACGTGGGAGTTGAAATCCACACATCTTGAATCAAACTGGCTGGGGGATTCTGGGAATCGAAGTCCACCCACCTTAAAGTAAGGTGGCAAAGAATTCTGGGAAATGAAGTCCACCCATCTCAAAGCTTCCATGTTTTGAAAAGCCCTGGCTTCAAGAAACTGAGACATCACAGAGACATAAATCCAAAGCGTGCATCTTACCTAAAAGCATGCAGGAAGTTAAAAACCATAATCCTTTGATGCTTCCCATGCCCAAAACTAGATGATTGCTGGATCCAAGGCAGGTATGTTTCTTGGCATAGAAACCTGTGAAGCCCCACGACGTTTGTACTCTCCTAGTTCAGCCCCTTAAAGAGCTGGTTTCGAACAGGTGAGGGAGGCACCTCCAAACTGCAAAAACTAAGCCACAAGAGATCAGCCTCAGTTTCCTTTGATGTCCTGACACACAATTAAGCAAGACTTTTATCCCAACTTTTTTTTTTTTTCCCCACCCACAGCCAATCTGGTCCCGGAGATTTCCCACAGAAGAAAGACCAAACCTGTGAATTCCCTTTGGGTGAGTCAGTCAATTCCCTTGGCCGTCAGTCAATTCCCTGGGCTGTCAGTCAATTCTTTTGGCTGTCAGTCAATTTCAGTTTCTCATTTAAAAAAAAAAAAAAAAAAAAATTCTCCCTTTTTTTCCCCTCCCGTATGACGGTCTAGCGGGCATTGTGCTTGCGAACTTTGCAAATCTCTGGCTTGCACAGATTGTATTTTGCTCGGTCCTTTTGGGAATCAATCGGTGCTGCTTTTGGAGAGATCTGAATCGAGAGCGGAGGTTTTGCATGGCTTCGAATTTTGGAGAGAGAGAGAGAAAAAAAAGTGGGTGGCGTGGCAAGCCTTGCCGAGCCCCGGTTTGAGAACATAATTTTTGTTGCTGTACCGCTGGCATAAAAATGCGAGGTGAAGTCAGATTGCATTTAAATGCCAATGACACAGGTTTCTCAGCCCACATCTAGCTGGGAGAGAGAGACAGAGCTTGGCTCACACGGTCCCAGCTTTTGAGCGGACAGCAGTTTCATTTCCAAAGTTTGGGCTAAGTTGACGAAGAGGCCCTGGCTTGTTTTTAACAAGGTTGTGATTTCACACCAGTGACATTTAAATCTGCAACCAAGGGTGATTTTGGGCAAGTCCCATTTCCTTTCTCTCTCTCTCTTCCCCCCCTCTCTTTCCCACTCCCCCTCTCTCTCCATCCATCCCTTTCCTTCTCCCTCCCTCCTTCTCTCTCCCTCTCCCCCATTCTTCTTCTCTTTCCCTCTCTCCCATTCTTTCCATCCCTCTCTGTTCCTTCTCCCCCCTCTCCCTCTCCTCCATTCTGCCTCTCTCTCTCCCTCTCTCTTTCCTTCCTGGTCTGTTCCCCACTGCCTCTCTCACCCTCCCTCCCTCCCTCTCCCTCGCTCTTTCCATCTCTCCTTCTCTCTCTCTCCTTCCTTCCCCTTCTCTCTCTTCCTCTCTCTTTCCCACTCCCCCCTCTCAATCTCTGTTTCCTTCTCCCTCTCTCTTTCCCCACTGTCTCCTCCTCTCCTCTCCCTCCTTCCTCCCATCCTCTCCCTCCCTCCCTCTCTCTCTCCCTCTCTCTTTCCTTCCTGGTCTGTTCCCCACTGCCTCTCACCCTCCCTCCCTCCCTCTCCCTCGCTCTTTCCATCTCTCCTTCTCTCTCTCTCCTTCCTTCCCCTTCTCTCTCTTCCTCTCTCTTTCCCACTCCCCCCTCTCAATCTCTGTTTCCTTCTCCCTCTCTCTTTCCCCACTGTCTCCTCCTCTCCTCTCCCTCCTTCCTCCCATCCTCTCCCTCCCTCCCTCTCTCCTTCCCTCTCTCTTTCCTTCCCCTCCCTCCCTTTTCTCTCCCTCCCTCTCTCTCTTTCTCTCTCACGCACAGCCCAGCCTACCTGGCAGGATTGTTCTGTTAGAAAAAAAAATTAGGAGGAAGGCACATTATTTATGCTGCCTTGATTTCCGAAAAAGAAATGAGCTACAAAACTAATGAATAATTTTCTTTTCCTTCACAGCCAGATTCTTCCTGCCTGTTTTATTTAATTTCACATCATTTTGCTGACCGATGATATTTTTGGGGGGGAGGTGGGGGGAGGTTGGGAGCAAAAATATTATTATTGTGGGGGTGCAATAGAAAAATTCCACTGGACCCCAGGAAATTCCTCTATGCCGCCTGTTAATACTTTTATTCCATTTATATCTAGATAGTCCTTGACTTACGACCATTTGACTGTTTGAAGTTAAAACAGCCTTGGAAAAAGCGACTTATTATTACATTTCTAGGAAGTCACAGACGTTTCTAAATTTCAATGACTTAGGACTGGTCTTCGCAGTTACGACTGCTGCAGCATTCCCAAGGTCACCTGGTTGCTACCCTGTTTCTCCAACAAGACGGCCTCCCCCAGTAGGAAATCCCAGCATGTTTTATAGGCGTGAAATGACATTAAGCCCCTCCCCCCCAAATTAAGGCCTATATTAAAACATGCGAAATGGGGGGGAATGGCGGGAGGTCTTGCTGTTAGGAAATACTTTTGTTGCACACCCGGATATGGTGCTGCCTGCGTTGACCCCGATACAAAGTGCCCCACCAACGCCGAGGTCAACATCCAAGCCGTCGCCGCCCACCTGAAGATGCAAGGGGGGGTGGAATTAAGTCACCCCCGAAAAGACAGCCTAGCCATTTTGGGGGAGCTCAAAAAAAAAAAAGACCTGGCCTTATTATAGGAGAAACAGGGTATTTGCGAACTTCCCAGCCGGCTTCCAGCAAGCAAAGCCAGTGTAATGTATCATGCAATGACTATAAGCGATTCACTTAATGACTGCAGCAGAAAAGGTTGTAAAATTGTATACGGTCACACGTGACAGCTCACATTTAACAACCGCACTGATTTCACAACAGGTTATCCAATTCCAATTGTGGACGTAAGTCGAGGACTACCTTCGTATATCCAGCTTATCGATTGGCTGGAGAAATAGATTTATCCCCAAACCGTCAAACTTGGGGGAAAAAATTAGGATTAAACATTAAACCAGTTTTGTTCCTTATAATATTAGCACATCGGAATCTGGGTACCTAGAACAAGAAAACCATCATAACATTTCACATCATAACCCCTGAAACACTTGAGCCGTTGTTACAAAAAGTTGTTTCTGATAAACCAAACGAACAATAAACAAACCACAATAAAATTACTCAATAAATCTGCAAATTGAATCCCATTGGTTTAAAATTAGGCTTCCTGCTGAACACCCGGATCAAATTTCAGGATCAAATTACAATGAATGCCCGAAATCAAATTCTATCTACGCCTCCTTCCACAAGTGCATACACACACACACAAATGCACAAATGCACATCCTAGTTTTAAAGAACAAGGTTGCAGAGAATTAATTTTGTATTTGGGAGCAGCAGCTCCACTAGCACCCATCATTAAATAGAACTAAGAAGTCCCACTGATTTTAACTTGACTGCTCCTAAATCATTTCAGCCCAGCCTGCTTGGGCTCACAGCAAAGCAACCCCCCTCTAAACTCAACAATTAATATCCAAATCCTTGCAAGCAGAAATGTAGCGCGCCAGGGAGAAGGCTCGCCTTGAGACCTGCTGGGTTTCTACACTGGGTTGCAGGGGATTTTTCCGCAGTCCCCTCTCCTTCTCTCAGCTTCTTCTGCCTTGCCAGGATTTGCAAGCGAGTACCTTTCTTCCACGCCGGCAATGCTGTGAATGCTCAGCTTTCTGCCCTGCCAGGACGGATGCCACCAGCCTCTAAGAACCTCGTCAGGAAGCAAGAGGGATAAAAAAACAAATGCACCTTGCAATTAGCTCAACACCCCGGAGCGAAAAAGGCGGTGCCTTTTTAAAAAAAAAAACAAATCAAGATATGATTTATGGAGCAGTCAGAGGAAACCGGGGTTTGGGGATGCTGGGTGAGCCAGGTAAGGCGTGAGCAATTTTTTTCCCCCCCTTCTTCCAAGGTTTCCCTGTCATGTCACAAAACTGCACGCCAAATTTAGCAGGTGTGCAACAGCGGAGGTCCCAGCCAAAGCTACCCAGCCCTGCCACTTGCAAATTAGGTCATGCCCTCCATTAGCTTCTCTCTCTCTCTCTCTCTCTTTCTCTCTGTGCTTACAACCGCCCTAACAGGTAGGCACAAAATACAGGGTGTCAATCATTTCCTCGGCTTGTGTTTATGAAATTATGCCAGCCTCGGCTGGCAGAAATTGACTTGAGTGGAGAGGGCAGGCAAATGGAGGAGATGTCACGCAGAATAGCAGCCCCCCTGACGAACTGGTAGTTCAGACAATCTTGGACTGTGCCGAAATGACCCTAGAACTAAAAGACAAACAAGAATCGGAATATAAAATTTGGGATATCATAAAATTTGGGATATGTGCTATTGACTGTTTCCTAGTATGATTTGATTGCCTATTGGTATCCTATGAGTGTTATTAAGTGTACCTGATGATTCTTGACTCTTGACGAATGTCTCTTTTTTTTTACGTACACTGAAAGTATTTCCACCAAAGACAGATTCCTTGTGTGTCCAACCACGCTTGGCCAATAAAGAATTCTATTCTATTCTATTCTATTCTATTCTATTCTATTCTATTCTATTCTATTCTATATAATTGGCTGGAAATTAGGCAAATAGAAAATAATGAAATGTAAGATAACTAATTTGACAGACAAATGTATATAATCGCACAACAATGTATATAAATGTAAATATGCACAAGAGATAGATATTTATAACACGGATGTTACAGTACTGTTAATGTTATGATTAATTTTTCTTTTAAAAAAAAACATAAAAGAATCAATTAAGCTTATTTAAAAAAAAGAAAAAGAAAATGGAGGAGGAGATCAAATTGGCAAATGCCCCCACTCCCACCCTTGGTTTCTCGTTTAGAACTTCCACATTTTCATTCTTTTTTCCCCCTTGAGGTCTAGTAACTTGCTTTTCTTTTTTTTTAAAAAAAAGCCTTGTAACTACAACATGCATGTTTCTCCAACTGGCCAGATTCCAAGGCTCGGGATGCATGACTGGCTTGGTGCAATTGGAGGAAGAGGAAGCATGAATAAAAAAAAAAATGGTAGCCAGGTAAGTGATCCAGGATGTCTGTGAAACAGGAAAACAACTGTCCCGTACAGATGTCACTACAGCAAATTAGCATCTAGGTTTGCCCTCTGATGCCTACAATTGCCCAGCAGGATGCAAGAGGCAAACTCAGGAAAGGAAGCTGAAGGAAATGTTTATTAGCAAAGGAGTTCTCGACTTGCAACTGTTCATTCGGCTTCTGTAAGAAGTGGTCACAGGTGCTGAAAATAGCAGCTTGTGACCTAGTCCTTGCGTTTACGGACATTACAGTGTCCCTTGTGGTCATGTGATTACAACAGGCATGTACTTATGTCCGTTGCAGCATCCCGGCGTCGCATGATCCCTGTTTGCAACAAGCAAAGTCAACGGCGGATGAAGGCTTCGCTTACTGACCACAGGATTGACTTAACAATTGCAGGATTGGTTGAACAACCTTCTGCCCCAATCGTGGTCATAAGCCGAGGACTAGCTGTGTCCCCTTATCAAGATCAAAGACCTCAAATGCCTGATGAAACCAGTTTTATTATCGGAGTACGTTTGTGGCACAACGAAGGTTTCCACATCCATTCATTTAGTTTTGCTCCCTTCTCCCTTCATTAAGGAACCCCAAAGTCTTCACCAAACCGAAAGTGAATTGCTTCATGGTTGCAGGATGTTTACACAATTGCACAACCACCTCAGCCCTGCTTCTAAGCCATGTTTTCATGTGGTTCCTTTCTGCTTCAGATTTACATATTGCTTAAACGTATGGCATGGCCTCACCGGGCATAAATCTTTGGCTCTCTTCATATCTGACACATACTTCGAGAACACGTTTCCCGATACTCCTAAGTGTTTTTCTGCCTTTCAGTTTTACACACACAGGGACTCACTCCTTCCTCAGAAGCCCAGTGGCAGGACAAAGTTGAAGTTCCCACTCAAAGGGTGGGTGGGTGGGTGTTGAAGGCCCCAGGACTCAAAACACAGAAAATGCAAAAGTCCTTTATTATAAATTCCTATTTAATTTATTTATTGATGTGCCACCCATCTCCCCATTGCCTGACTTTGATAAAAGAGGATCATGGCCTGACTGAAGATCACATATTAATTTTTGAACATAGAATAGAATTAGAATAGAATAAAATAAGAATAGAATAAGACTAGACTAGACTAGAAGAGAAGAGAGAAGAGAAAAGAGAAAAGAGAAAAGAGAAAAGAGAAGAGAAGAACAAGAGTTGGAAGGGACCTTGGAGGTCTTCTAGCCCAACCCCCTGCTTAGGCAGGAAACCCTACATCACTTCAGACAAATGGTTATCCAACATAGAATCCTAGGGCTGGAAGGGACCTTGGAGGTCCTCTAGTCCAACCCTTTTTTCAAGCAGGAGACCCTATACCCTTCCAGTCCAATAGTTGTCCAAACTTTTCTTGAAAACCTCCAGTACTGGTTACTTGTACTTCTAGTGGCAAGTTGTTCCACTGGTTACTTGTTCTCACTGTTAGGAAATTTCTCCTTACTTCTAAGTTGCTTCTCTCCTTGCATCCGTTGATTCTTGTCCTGCCTTCAGGTGCTTTGGAGAATAGTTTGACTCCCTCTTCTTTGGGGCAGCCCCTCAAATATGGGAAGACTGCTATCATGTCACCCCCTAGTCCTTCTCTTCGCTAAGACCATAGATGCCCAGTTCCTGCAACCTTTCATCATATATTTTATCCTCCAGCCCCCTAATCCTCTTGGTTGGTCTTCTCTGCACTCTTTCCAGAGTCTCAACATCTTTTTTTTAATATCGTGGTGACCCAAACTGGATGCTGTATTTTTCCAAGTTTGGTCTTATCAAGGCCTTATGAAATGGTATTAACACTTCACGTGACTAGGATCATTGTGTTGGCTTGTTTGGGCAGCTGCATCATACGGCTGGCTCACACCTAAGTGGTTGTTCCAATAGGTCACCCAGAGAGAATTATCGACAGCTCATTGAAACTTAATCTGCTGACTAGGCAGGATTTATGCAACCCATGCGGTTGACTGCAACAGGAAATCTCGGCCTGAACAGGATGGCAAGGTGGCTTGCCTGCTTAACAATGGCTAGATGTAAGGTTTGAACTGAGTTGCCATTGAGTTGGCATTTATACAGTGCAAAGAGTTCCTTGTTCGCTTGCGGAACTCATTGCCACAAGAGGTGATGAGGATTGGTATGAGAATTTTTATATGCGTAAAATTCCTACCATGAAAGGATGAAAAAAGTGGTGGAGTTGGCAAAATGAAATATTTTAATTAAAGAGAAGAATTTCTTCTACTTTGGTTTCTATATGGAAACCGCTTCTGGGTTTTTGTACTCGAAACTGGGGGGGGGGGGAGGACAGGGGGGGACACAATAAAACTCTAATTTTAGATTTGGATGATTTAAAACGATCTTTTTAACAGAAATACAGATATTCCTCGACTTACAACCATCATGGAAAGTTAAGATATTTCCGATGCTAAGCAAGGCGATGGTTAAGTAAGTGGCTGTGCCCAATTTTATAATCTTCTTTTTGACATGGTGGAATCACTGCAGTCCTTAAACAAATCATGTGGTCCTTAAGCAAATCCAGCCTCTCCCATTCACTTTTCTGGTTGGATGCTGGATGGGAAGGTTGCAAATGGTGATCACATGATCTCAGGATGTCATAACCATCATAAATACATGCCAGTTGCCAAGCACCTTTTTTGCACCTTTCTTTTAATTTTGCTAAATTTTCTTTTTCTTTCTTTTCTTTCTATTTCTTTTTCAAAATCCTTCCCTTCTTTTCTTCCCTCCTTCCCTCCTTCTCCCCTCCAACCTTTCTTTTTTCCCTCCCTCCTTCCTTTTATACCTTTTAATTTTGCTAAATGTTCTTGTTTTTGTTCTTTTTTCTTTCTTTTTTTTCCAAAATGTTTCCTTCCTTCCTTCCTTCCTTCCTTCCTTCCTTCCTTCCTTCCTTCCTTCCTTCCTTCCTTCCTTCCTTATTTTGCACCTCTCTTTTTCTCCTTTTTAACTTTCCTAAACTTGGTTCATACTGTCATTTTACCTTACCATAAACTTGACTAAAACTTTTCTGGGGTGGGATGGGAAATGCCAGACGAGGCAGCTCCAACCCTTGTTGGTGAGCGCCTCAGAGGGAGCCAAAATTGATCTGGAGAACATCAGCCTGATCTATTTATTATTTGGGCTATTTTTCTGTTCCCAGCAGAAACCCTAAAATGATTTTGGGGGTTGTATTGCCGTAGGCATCAACACCTGGCCATTTACGTAGTTCCCCTTGCTTCCCCGGGTGCCTTTTTCTAAATTGGGGTGAAGGAACATTAAAAACAATGGTTCCGCTGCATTCATCACGATTGTGCAAAAGGAGAGGGAGAGAGAGAAATATCAGGCGTGAGGTGTCTTCCACCCTCCCAAAAACTTGCTGCATCTCGCTTTCCAGGAAGACGGCATTCCATAGTTTTGAGCAGCAGAAGGAAGGGCTGGTCCAAAGGATGGTGTTGCCAATTGCAACCTCGTTAAGGAGTTCATTTTAATTAACTTCCAGCTCTAATTAGAGCTTAGGAACGAGCGAGTCAGATAGCTACGAGCTTGGGTGAGGGCCTCAAACACGCACATCTCAAAATAAACTGGGGGTGAGCGACCAAAACGCCCTCCTGTAGCAGAAATAGCTTTATTTTTATTTATTTTTTTTAAAAAAAGATTTATTGTTGGAACTCATCATCCAAGGTTCCCTTCAGCCTGTTTCTGGAAGTGGGGATGGGAAGAAAAAGAAAAGAAAAGAAAAGAAAGCAGGAAAGAAAAATGTTTAAAAAAGAGATTGGGTAATCTTGGATCAACTTAAGTGGAAGAGAGAGAAAAAAAATATGAGATTTTAATTCCAGTATCCTTGGCAAGTTGCTAGGTGGAGCATTGGAGGTTGGATGCCAAAAATTGGTGATGCTGGGTTTGTTTTTTTTTTGGCAAACCGCATTTTCCTAAGAACTTAATTACAGCTGGATGGATCAGGGCAGGCTTCCTTGATCAACCATGGTTTCTTGGGAAAACCCATCCAGGATAGAAATGAATCAGAATAATTGTTTTTGGGGGAACTGGCAGCTTGGTTGGCAATTAAGATTGTTTGGTTGATGGCTGAGAAGCGGATTTAAATACATCCTGGCTGCCCACTCCTCTTCGAAGTATTAAAGAGGGCGTGTGTTTGTGTGCGTGTTTACACCGATGGTGTAGTACAGACACCTTTTAAAGTGGTCATTTGATTTTATCGGTAGCGATACAGGGGATCAGGCTATATTACGTAAGTTCTGTTTCATCAAATATTCCGGCGTTGATAAACTGGGAGACGATTAAAAAAAAAGTTTGCAATTAAACCAACCTAAGCTTGGGAGGGTGTTACCGGATGCAAAAGCTGAACTGAATTCCGGGGATTCAGAGGAAAGCATAATTTAAAAAAATATATTAAATGGATCGGTTAATATTAAAGATAAAGGATAAAGAGGATACTCTCTACTACAACGTCCTACCTGTCAATGACTATTTCCGCTTCAACCACAATAACACATGGGCAAATAGATGCACACTCAAAATAAACCGCTCCAAACTCGATTGCAGAAAATACGACTTCAGCAACAAAGTGGCCAATGCCTGGAACTCACTACCTGACTGTGATGACCCAGGGTGGCATACAAAACAAACACAGTCGCAAAAAACCTGGTGAAGCCCCTTTTATTCCTTCACTTTGCTTCCAAGCTCCAAATATCCTTGACGGAAGACAAAAAACTCCCCCACAAACAGTTATAAGAAGAAGGAAGACAAACCAGGCAAGATAACGGCTGGAGGACGTCCACAGATATCAGAACACACACTGGGAAGGACGCCAAACTCAGGGAGGAACAATAAACTAGAGATATTTCCATGCTTTGTTTCCAGCACTCGCCCATATACGCATGTCCGTCCTCTTACCCAGTTGTCACAGCTGCAGCCCACGAAGAGGATCAAGGCCTTCTCCTCCCCAGTAGACCTCGTCTCTCCCTTATCCTTTCCTCCCTGCGTGCCCTAGGATGGAGAGGGGATGGCCCTGGGTCCTCCTCTGAAAGTCCAGCCAGCCTCTGCCCTTCCCCAGCCTCCTCCTCAACCTCCGGAGCCACACTTCTACTCCCTGTCGGCTGTTCCTCCTCTCCCTCAGAGTCAGTCTCCACCAGGGGCATGAGACTGACTGTTGTTACATCCTCAAACCCCCACAAAAAACTTTAACCTTAAATTGTCTTCCATGGACCTCACTCCATTCCTAAGCGGTTTGTAAGGGGGCGTGCATAAGCACACCAGTGTGCCTACCGTCCCTGTCCTATGGTTCCCATTTATTCATACTCATTTATCATGTATATACTCATACCCGTTTATACTTATGTGTTTATACATTATCTTCATACTTATACTTGTTTTCTCATACACGCTTGACAAACTCAACTAAATAAATAAAATTAAATTGATACAGGATATTTTCGTAACACGGGATTCATTTTACAAATGGCTAGACAGCAGAGGTAGAAATCAGAAGTTGGACAAATGCAATATTATACAAGTTAATATTGTTATTATCATCGATGTTACATATGGTTAGATTGACCCAGGCATTATGCTTTTTATTAAACACTTATGTATGTTGAAGAAAAACGTACAAAGAAAATCAATAGAACTAATAACTGTAATAGTAATTTATACTGGAACAAGAGAGACCACCAAATGAAGAAGGAAAAGAAGAGGAGGAGGAAGAAGAAGAAGAAGAAATTTGCTTTTTTCATCTTTAAAGTCGCACTTTAACACAAAGGAGAAGTCACTGAACACACAACACACACATTGTATATTCTTACAACAGTTCATTTAATGACCATTCCAAGTTGTCACGGGACTGAAAAAAAGGGATTTATGGCCGTTTTTCACACTTAACATACGTGGTAGTGTCCCCCGGTCGCGTGATCAAAATTCAGGCGCTTGCCAACTGGCCTGTGTTTATGACGGTTGTGGGGTCCCCTTCTGATAAGCAAAGCCAACGGGGAAGCCACGGTCACCTAACAACCGTGTGGCTAACATGACCACTGCAAGTTGACCACTTAAGAGCCATGGTGAAGATGTAAAATGGGGGGTGGGGGAATTCACTTAACAACCGTTTCCCTTGACAACAGAAATATTGGGCTTGATTGTGGTCGTTAGATCAAGGGATACCTGTGGAATCCTACAGGAAGGCTGGAAGGGAGCTCAGAGGTCCTCTAGTCCAATCCCCTACTCAGGATAGGGACTTGGGAAGGAAAGGAAGGAAGGAAAGAAAGAGACAGAAAGGAAGGAAAGAGAGGAAGGAAGGAAAGAGAAAGGAAGGAAGGAAGAAAAGAAAGGAAGGAGAGAGAGAGAGGAAGGAAGGAAGGAAAGAGGAAGGAAAGAGAGGAAGGAAAGAGAGAAAGAGAAAGGAGAGAGAGAAAGAGAAAGGAAAGAAAGAGAGAAAGAGAGGAAGGAAGGAAAGAAAGGAAGGAGAGAGAAAGAGAAAGAGAAAAGAAGGAAAGAAAGAGAAAGGAAGGAAGAGAAAGAAACAGAGAAATGAAATAAAATAAACTTCCTTCCAACTCTTTCTTTACAGCTACCCTATCACTTCCTCCCTCTTTCCCAGAGGTGTTTTCTCGTGCCTCATGCAACTCAAGGCTGCGACAACTGTAAGGTCACACCTGTTGCACACTCCCTCCTGTTTCTTGGGTCAATGGGAGATGCGGATTTCCTCTTGTTCCTTAAGCTATTCCGGGGGACTTCAAATAATATTTCAGGACCTCTCAAGGAACATTTTCAGACCTAATCCAAATTAATCCGGGCTAATCCTTTTTAGCAACTCCGTGGAGCTTTGTCATTACTATTGTCATGCATATTACTATCACCCCGATGTAGTGAATGGAAACATCAAAAAGAGCCACATTCTGTTTTTACGTGGTTGAAATGATGTCTTCCTTTGGGAGATTGTTCTACTTTATAAAAGAAAAAAAGAAAAAAAGAAAGCTATGAAGGTGGTGGAGAAAATGGATGAGAAATTCCCGGTTTTCCAGATGTTGTTGAACCCTGGATCCCAGCAAGGCCAAACCACGGAGTAAATATTGAAAGATGATGCGTTTGCAAACACTGAGGTCTTGTCTTGGTTACTCACATTGTTTTCATAGGTCTGCAAGCTTTCCACTCATCTCTGCTCTAAGGTGAAGACTCACCTAGTTAGTGAGTCCGAGGTGATAAAATGTGTATGTGTGTAAGGAAAGGATGTGCAGGGGCAAAAATATCCTATAGGAAGTTGGAATGATTAAACTTCCTATCTCTGATCCCCAAGAAAGAAGGAAGCTGTACTAGAAGTATGGGAAGAGAAAGACACGTTGTAAAATCTTATCAGGAATTTATTTGGGGGCTTCTTGTAGCCAATTTGGTTTAGTGGTTATGATGCCAGCTAGACATTAGGAGGCAATGAGTTCTAGTTCTGCCTTAGACATGAAAGCTGACTGGGTGACTTTGGGCCAATCACCAGGAGACGGTGAGTTCTAGTCCCGCCTTAGACGTGAAAGCCAGGTGGGTGACTTTGGGCCAATCACCAGGAGGCGGTGAGTTCTAGTCCCGCCTTAGACGTGAAAGACAGGTGGGTGACTTTGGGCCAATCACCAGGAGACGGTGAGTTCTAGTCCCGCCTTAGACGTGAAAGCCAGGTGGGTGACTTTGGGCCAAGCACCAGGAGACGGTGAGTTCTAGTCCCGCCTTAGACGTGAAAGCCAGGTGGGTGACTTTGGGCCAATCACCAGGAGACGGTGAGTTCTAGTCCCGCCTTAGACGTGAAAGCCAGGTGGGTGACTTTGGGCCAATCACCAGGAGACGGTGAGTTCTAGTCCCGCCTTAGATGTGAAAGACAGGTGGGTGACTTTGGGCCAATCACCAGGAGGCGGTGAGTTCTAGTCCCGCCTTAGACGTGAAAGCCAGGTGGGTGACTTTGGGCCAATCACCAGGAGACGGTGAGTTCTAGTCCCGCCTTAGACGTGAAAGCCAGGTGGGTGACTTTGGGCCAATCACCAGGAGGCGGTGAGTTCTAGTCCCGCCTTAGACGTGAAAGACAGGTGGGTGACTTTGGGCCAATCACCAGGAGACGGTGAGTTCTAGTCCCGCCTTAGACGTGAAAGCCAGGTGGGTGACTTTGGGCCAAGCACCAGGAGACGGTGAGTTCTAGTCCCGCCTTAGACGTGAAAGCCAGGTGGGTGACTTTGGGCCAATCACCAGGAGACGGTGAGTTCTAGTCCCGCCTTAGACGTGAAAGCCAGGTGGGTGACTTTGGGCCAATCACCAGGAGACGGTGAGTTCTAGTCCCGCCTTAGATGTGAAAGACAGGTGGGTGACTTTGGGCCAATCACCAGGAGGCGGTGAGTTCTAGTCCCGCCTTAGACGTGAAAGCCAGGTGGGTGACTTTGGGCCAAGCACCAGGAGATGGTGAGTTTGAGTCCCGCCTTAGATGTGAAAGCCAGGTGGGTGACTTTGGGCCAATCACCAGGAGATGGTGAGTTCTAGTCCCGCCTTAGACGTGAAAGCCAGGTGGGTGACTTTGGGCCAAGCACCAGGAGACGGTGAGTTTGAGTCCCGCCTTAGATGTGAAAGCCAGGTGGGTGACTTTGGGCCAATCACCAGGAGATGGTGAGTTCTAGTCCCGCCTTAGATGTGAAAGCCAGGTGGGTGACTTTGGGCCAATCACCAGGAGATGGTGAGTTTGAGTCCCGCCTTAGATGTGAAAGCCAGGTGGGTGACTTTGGGCCAATCACCAGGAGACGGTGAGTTCGAGTCCCGCCTTAGATGTGAAAGCCAGGTGGGTGACTTTGGGCCAATCACCAGGAGGCGGTGAGTTCTAGTCCCGCCTTAGATGTGAAAGCCAGGTGGGTGACTTTGGGCCAATCACCAGGAGATGGTGAGTTTGAGTCCCGCCTTAGATGTGAAAGCCAGGTGGGTGACTTTGGGCCAATCACCAGGAGACGGTGAGTTCGAGTCCCGCCTTAGACGTGAAAGCCAGGTGGGTGACTTTGGGCCAAGCACCAGGAGACGGTGAGTTCTAGTCCCGCCTTAGATGTGAAAGCCAGGTGGGTGACTTTGGGCCAATCACCAGGAGATGGTGAGTTCTAGTCCCGCCTTAGACGTGAAAGCCAGGTGGGTGACTTTGGGCCAAGCACCAGGAGACGGTGAGTTCTAGTCCCACCTTAGATGTGAAAGCCAGGTGGGTGACTTTGGGCCAATCACCAGGAGATGGTGAGTTTGAGTCCCGCCTTAGATGTGAAAGCCAGGTGGGTGACTTTGGGCCAAGCACCAGGAGACGGTGAGTTCTAGTCCCACCTTAGATGTGAAAGCCAGGTGGGTGACTTTGGGCCAAGCACCAGGAGACGGTGAGTTCTAGTCCCGCCTTAGATGTGAAAGCCAGGTGGGTGACTTTGGGCCAATCACCAAGAGATGGTGAGTTCTAGTCCCGCCTTAGGCCTGAAAGCCAGGTGGGTGACTTTGGGACAATCACTAGGAGACAGTGAGTTCTAGTCCCGCCTTAGGTATGAAAGGCAGAAAGGAAGAAATATTTTGATATGTTTGCTGCCTTGAGTTATTTGTAAAAATAATAAAAAATTAGGATATTAAAAGTATAAAATAAAATAATAATCAAATGCTAAAATATTAAAATGCTAAAATAAAATAATACAAAAATATAAAAAACAATAAATAGTAAAATAAAATGCATAAAATAGTAAAATAAAATACTAAAATAAATAAAATAAAATACTAAAATAAATAAAATAAAATACTAAAATAAATAAAATGAAATGATAATACAATAATAAAATAAAAACAACACCTGGCATTTTCGTGCACCTTAAATGTTTGGATTGAAGGAAAGAATGAGTTGCACAGCGAGCCATCCAGAAATAGATCTATTCAGGTAAGGATAAGAAAATAAAACTCTAGGCTACACGTTGAGGGTTAACTAGTCAAAAGCTGTCCCTGCGGCTCAGTGGACGGACTGAACGAAAGCTTTGCGTTCCACCTGCATACAGTATTTCTCAGGGAGCCCGGCAGCCCTGTGGAGAGAGAAAGGAGGAGGAGAAATTTCACCAACGGCTGAAACAAGAGCCTAGTCCTCATGGAGGGACAACATGCAAGGTAGCCCTCGACTTAAGGCTGGCCGCTTTGCGACCCTTGAGATGGATGACGGACCCAGTGAAAGGTACCACATACCATTCCAGCACCATCCTGAGTAGCAGCCGCCAATTGGCCGGGGTTGGGATGGGGTGGGTTGGATTGGATGACCTCCAAGGTCCCTTCCCTCTGTATTTAAACCTGAACGTTCCCATTGTCTCCGGGAGTCGATCGCGCTTACCGCAGCTCGTCCAGCTTCCTTCTCTTGATCTCGTTCAGGCGGTCGCTGCGCCGTCGGGCCTCCTCCTTCAGGCGCTTGCCCTCTTCGAAGATGGCGATGCGCTCCTGCACCTGCTTTTGCTGGTGTTCCCGCACCTGGCGCCGGAGCTCATCCGCGTGGGTCATCTGGAGGGCCACCCGGCGCTCATGCTCCTTTCGCTCCTTCTCGATCTGCTCCCGCTGGATCCTGGGGGAGGGGCAGGAGAGAGAGAAGCGGCGGGTGATAAAGGACAGCCTGGCAGCGAGCGAGGACTTAAAGAGAAGGCCTACCCCAGTGGTGGGGTTCAATGTTTTTTTTTTACTACTGGTTCTGTGGGCGTGGCTTTGGTGGGCGTGGCTTTGGTGGGCGTGGCAGGGGAAGGATACCGTGAAAAACCCCTTCCCTCCCCACCCCACTAACCTGCTTTCCAGTTCTGTTCTCCTGTGCAGGGCAACCAAGGAAGACCCAGCCAATCAGCTGAGACTCAGGAGGCGGAGAATAGATATGGGGGCGGGGCCAGTCAGAGGCGGGATTGGCCGGTTCTCCAAACGACTCAAAATTTCCGCTACCAGTTCTCCAGAACTGGCTGAAAACCACCTCTGGTCTACCCGGGGGATGGAGAACCTCCACTTACGGCCACAAGGGAGCCCAGGATGACTGTTCCCAAGTGTGTGTGGCCCAGTTTACGACCTTCCTTGCCACGGTTGTTAAGTGAATCACTGCGGTTGTTCAGTCAGTAGCATTAAGTGAATCTGGCTTCCCCGTGGACTTGGCTTGTCAGTCGGTCGTCAAAGGGGATCATGTGATCCCGGGACCTGTCATAAACCTGAGTTGCCAAGCCTCTGATATTTCGTCCCTGTGACTATGGGGGAGGCTGCAACGGTCGGAAGTGTGAAAAACGGCCGTAGGTCGCTTTTTCTCAGTGTCGTGGTAACTTTGGTTATTAAAATGAACGGTTTTTAAGTCGATAACTACCCATAATGTATTTTTGAGGGGGAGAGGGAGACCTTCCCTGCCTCCCCCATCCCCCAGTTGGTTGAACCCAATGCCCTGGGAGGATCTACGGGCTTATTTTTACAACGTTTCACCATAGAAGGGAAAAGTCAATTTTATTCAACCTGCTGATCATCCATTTCATCATCGATGACTCTTGCCAGCCTGCCTGGTTTGAAGATCTAAATGAATTCCCCCCTCTCCCCAATCCGAAACTGATGTGTGGCAACTAATTCATCGCGATGCCAATGGGTGGGACCCAATATTTGCACAGGGTAATTTTTTTTCCCAGAGGCAGTGCCACCGGTGGCAGGAAAGGGGAACTGCAGCTCATAGGATTTAGCCCAAATTAGCAATAGCACTTACACTTATTTGCCGCTTCACAGTGCTTTTAAGGGCCCCCTCCAAGCGGTTTACAGAGCCAGTCTCTTGCCCCCAACAGTCCTCATTTTACCCACCTCGGAAAGACGGAAGGCTGAGTCAACCTGGAGCCTGGTGAGATTTGAACTGCCAAATTGCAGGCAGCTGGCAGTCAGCAGAAGTAGCCTGAACTACTGCCCTCTAACCACTGCAGCACCGTGGCTCATTAAGAGCATATAAATTTATATTTTTGGCCCTAAAAAGCAAGCATAGTTCTGCTATCCTCGAACAGTTAAGTTTGCTTCAGGGCAGACGAAGACGGATGCAAAATTCCCATTTCACAAATGATTATCCGTCCTCTGAAACAATCTGCCGAGATTGGGGTTTATCAAATTTTAAGGAGTGAGGACTTCAACTCCCAGATTTTCCAAGCCAGCGTGTGGGTTGAAGTCCAGCCTTCTAAAAATGCGTCTAGTATCATGTTTCTCAACCTTAGCAACTCTAAGATGTGTGGATTTCAACTCCCAGAATTCTCTAGCTAACATGTCTGGGGAATTCTGGGAGTTAAAGATAAGACGTGCATATTTCAGCTCCCAGAATTCCCTAGATAACATGGGGAATTCCCTAGCTAACATGCCTGGGGAATTCTGGGAGTTGAAGTCCAACCTTTTTAAAATGTTTCTAACATCATGTTTCTTAGCAACTCTAAGATCTATGGATTTCAATGCCCAGAATTCCACAACCAGTACGACTATCTGGGGAATTCTTGGAGTTGAAGTCCACATTTCTAAAAGTTACAGAGGTGAAGAAACGCTAAAATTAAACCAATCCTTCCCCCTTCTCCTCAGGGTTTATTCCCACCAGGACCAAAGGAAAAAAATTACAGCAAGGTGACCCAGTCCCCCACCTGACAATCCTTTCGAATTCTGCCCGGTCGCGCTGCACTTGGATGGCCAAACTGTGCTCCTTCTGTGCCACCTGCTCCAACCGGCTCTGTTTCAACATGGCTTCCGTCTGCAGCTTTTTCTGCACGGCATCCTTCTCCTTCCGCCGCCACTCGCGCTCGGTGGCCTCCTGGTTGCGCTTGGCCCTCAGGGCGTGCTGGAGGGGCAGAGAATAAGAGAAGGACAGAGTTGGAAGGAACCTCAGAGATCTTCCAATCCAGCCCCCTGGTCAAGCAGGAGATCCTATACCATTTCAAACAAGTGTCTGTCCAGTCTTTTCTTAAAAAATCTTTCTTTCTTTCTTTCTTTCTTTCTTTCTTTCTTTCTTTCTTTCTTTCTTTCTTTCTTTCTTTCTTTCTTTCTTTCTTTCCTTCCTTCCTTCCTTCCTTCCTTCCTTCCTTCCCTTTCTTTCTTTCTTTCTTTCTTTCTTTCTTTCTTTCTTTCTTTCTGAGCACCCACAATTCCTGGTGGCAAGCTGTTCCACTGGTTAATTGTCCTCACTGTTAAGAAGTTTCTCCTGAATTCCAGCTCACTTCTCTCCTGGATTGGTTTCCATCTGTTGCTTCTTGTTCTTCCTTCAGGTGCTTTGGAGAATAATTTGACCCCTTCTTCTTCTTTGTGGCAGCCCCTCAAACACTGGAAGGTTGGTCCTCCCTGGTCACCCCTGGTCCTCTTTTTCATTAGACTCGACACACTCAATTCCTGCAACGGTTCTTTATATATATATTTAGCCTCCAGTGCACTAATCCTCTTGGTTGCTCTTCTCTGTACTCTTTCCAGAGTCTCAACATCCTTTTTTATAGTGTGGTGACCAAAAATGGATGCAGTATTCTAGGTGTGGCCTTACCCTCTAATTAAGATTCTGTGCAATTCAGAAAACCCCTAAATCCAGGGGTGGGATTCTACCTGATCGGACCAGTTCTATAGAACCGGTTGTTATGATACTGCCCAGTTCAGAGAACCGGCAAATCGTGCCACGGGCTGGTCCTCTCCCTTCCCTACCCACTCACTCTTCACCTGGCATGCGTGCCATCAAACTTGCCTGCATTTGGTAAGTTGCCATTTTTTCCCCTCAGGCATCAGCTGTTCTGCTGTGCCGGAAATCATTGGATTTCTTGCTTTTAGCTAATCTCAAAGCAGAGCTGAACCTTCCTTAGGATTGAAGCTTCTATTTTTCAGTGCAGACTCAGGCAGCAGATGGCAGAAAGATGGATCTCTGAGTGAATCTGTGCTTCTGGGAGCGACTCAATCTGCCTGCTTGCTTTGCCTGATTTTAGGTAAAAGTTGCTCTTTTTTATAAAAAAAATTCAATATTTACACAAATATTTACAATATTTACATACAAGCCACCCCCAGCCAGTCACATGACCACCAAGCCACACCCACAAATTAGGCCATGCCCACAGAACTGGTTGTTAAGAAATTTGAATTCCACCCCTGCCCAAATCCCACTCCTGGCTGGTCCCGCCCCTCCCAGGAGTCCTCACGTGGCCTGTTTTGGATGCAGGTAAAGAAAGAGCCTCCTTTCGAATCTCAGAATATTGGTTAAAAAAAAAGTTCTCACTGAGCCGACACACTTTCTCTTTCAGTCTCTTCCGTTCCGGAGCTCTCCCAACTTCAGCAGCTTTAATGTCTGCCTCTCCGCTGCTGGCAAAAAGGGCTTCTCCTGAATCGACCAGGGACTTTACGGTGTCCCTGGGATCCACAGGATGTGCCCTTCACTATCACCGTCTCTACGGGACGGTTTAGGTCCGTTTGGACCGACCAGGGGGCGAAGATATCGGCTGCAGTCTCAGAGCCTTGAGATTGCAACCGTATCGTCGCGACGTCAGCTCCGTTTTCGCTGTCCCGGAGGCTCAAGGGAAGCCTCAGGAGTCTGGGGAGGGCAAAAACGTCCCCCTTCTTGCTGTGGTGCAGGAGGCCAACTAGGCCACGCCCACTGATGGCCACGCCCACCCAGCAACCGGGCAGAGAACCCATTGCTAAAACTTTCTGAAGCCCACCCTTGCCCCCTTTGGGTGGTCAAGAGTGGGCAATCGAGGGGGAAGACCCCCAATATCAAACCGTACCTGTTCCGCTTGGTGATCCTGGGCTTTTTCCTGTAGGGCCCGCAGACGGGCTGTCTCCATTTCTTTCTCCCGGCGGGTCTTCTCCTGCTCGGCCTCGAATTCGGCTTCCCGTGCCTGCATTCAGGGAGAAAAGAACAACAGAGTTAACAGATTAGAGATAAATCAGAGTTGGAAGGGGCCTTGTAGGTCATCTAGTCCCACCCGCCCCTCCACCCACTCTGATCTCCCACTCATGAAAATTCTCCTTCGTTCCAGGATGGGATTTCTCTTTTAACGATCGTTCCAGCTGTTGCTAACTGTCCTGACCTCAGGTATTTGGGAGAATACGTTGAACCCCTTCATGGGCTTGGGGGGCCAGTTGGACTGCAATGCCCAGAATTCCCCAGCTCCCAGAGCCAATGCAATTCTGGGAGTTCTCGTCCCAACACAACCCTAGAGCGCCAAGTGGGGTGAACTTTCTCCCCACTCACGAGACTGCAGCAAATGATAGCTGTTTGGATCATCCCCCACCCAAGACTCCGACTGCAAAAAAATTGTCTAAGTCTCCAAAGATGACACTCCGGGCCACATTGGAAGGGCCTTTGGAGGTCTTCTAGTCCAACCCCCTGCTCGAGCAGGAAAAAAATCTGTGGGTTTTGTTTTTCACCTCAGCACCTTTGGGGGGGGGGAACCAACCTCACCCTTTTGTGGGAAGGGAATTCCGCCCCCTGGGAGCCACTCCAGAAAAGACCCTATCGAGCTTTCCCAACCGTGTATATGTGTGTGTGTGTGTGTGTGTGTGTCTTTTGGGGACATGGCTCATTGGGAGAAGCCGTTGATGTCTAGGAGGGCTGGGAAGCTTCTGGTGACTCACACACCGTACCATTTTCTGTCGCTGGTACTCCAACACCCGCATGTCGGCCATCCTCTCCTGGTTCAGCTTCTCCTCTTTGCGTCTCTGGTTTTCGTCGTTGATGTTCCGGATCTCGGCCTGGATCCTCAAGCGTTCTAACCTACGGCGTTCCATTTCCTAGAGAAGATAAGGAAGGAAGGAAGGAAGGAAGGAAGGAAGGAAGGAAGAGAAAGGAAGAAAGAAAGAAAGAGAAAGAAAGAAGGCAGGCAGGCAAGCAAGCAAGCAAGAGAGAAAGAAAGGAAGGAAGGAAGGAAGGAAGAGAAGAAAGGAAGAGAGAAAGAAGGCAGGCAAGCAAGCAAGCAAGAAAGAAAGAAAGAAAGAAAGAAAGAAAGAAAGAAAGAAAGAAAGAAAGAAAGAAAGAAAGAAGACAGAAAGAAAGAAAGAAAGAAAGAAAGAAAGAAAGAAAGAAAGAAGGGAGGGAGGGAGGGAGGGAGGGAGGAAGAAAGAAAGAAAGAAGGAAGGAAGGAAGAAAAAAGAAGGAAGGAAGAGAAAGAAAGAAAAAGGAAGGAAGGAAGATAAGAAAGGAAGAGAGAGAAAGAAGGCAGGCAAGCAAGCAAGCAAGAATGAAAGAAAGAAAGAAAGAAAGAAAGAAAGAAAGAAAGAAAGAAAGAAAGAAAGAAAGAAAGAAAGAAAGAAAGAAAGGAAAGAAGGAAAGAAAAAGAAAGACAGACAGACCTCATGACAGGTCCTCATCTGTCCTAAAGTCTCTTATCATCTGGTGATGCCATTTCCCTTGAAAATTCAGATAAACCGTGCAGTGACAGGTTTACGAATTTTCTTTCCACCTAGCCTGAAAAAACCGACAACAACCCACAATCTGGAGTTCCATCTCAGCCTGCTTCATAAGGGTTTTCCTGCTTGCTTCTAACTTTGCTTGAGAGCCCCCTTGTTTATTGACACATTTATTTGCATCCTGCCTTTATTATATTTACAAATAACTCGAGCTGGCGAACATATCCATATAGCTTCTTCCTCCTATTTTATCCGATAGCTTCTCTCTCCTATTTTCCTCACAACAACCCTGTGAGGTGGGCTGGGCTGAGAAAAAGAGACTGGCCCAAAGTCACCCAGCCGGCTTTCATAGCGGGACTATTCCTCTCCCCATTTGCTTCTGGGCCTCACCCTCTCATCTTCAAACTGCAGCCGTTCCAGGTACTCCAGCATGTCCTGGGCCTCTTGGTCCCGTTGCTCAGCCTTCATCACTCGCATTTCCTCGTTCTTCTCGATCTGTTCGATGAGGTGGCGCCTTCCCCTAGACAAGATGAGAGAGAGAAGGGGGGCTTCAGGGAAGCCACTTGCCAACTCCCAGATTTCCCCAGCTAATGGGCTTTGAGATGTCTGGACTTCGACTCCCAGAATTCCCCATCTACATGCTTTAAAAGAGGTGGAATTCCCTGGCAAGCATACGTTAAGATAGGTGGACTTCAACTCCCAGAATTCCCACGCCAGCATACTTTAAAGACGACTGCACCAAGCATGCCAGCTGGGGAATTCTGGGCGTTGAAGTCCACCCCCTCTTAACATTGGCTAGTTTGACACAGGCTCTTCTAGAGGCTGCAGTC
This sequence comes from Hydrophis major, assembly GCA_033807585.1. Lineage (NCBI taxonomy): Eukaryota > Metazoa > Chordata > Lepidosauria > Squamata > Elapidae > Hydrophis > Hydrophis major. Next base: position 239,737 of record JAUCBL010000088.1, on the reverse strand, counting down.
CTCTTGACTTTCTTGGCGAGAGATTTCATCTCACGCCTGATGTTTCCTCCCCAGTCCTTGTAGTACGATATGGCGGGATGTGGAGCATTTTTTTTTAAAAAAAAAAACGTGGGATGAAATAAAATCTTGTTTAATCAGAAAACCGCTTTGAGAGGGCTGAAAAAGCACTGTAAAGTGGTATATAAGCCTAAGCGCTACTGCTGTGGCTATGGATTGGCAGGCCTGTGCCAGATCCTGGCTAGAAAGGAGAGCAAAGTGGCTTCCTTCACCTGTACAGTTCTTCTTTCCTCTTCCGTTCCAGCTCATCCTGCATCTGATTGGCCTTCTGCCTCTCGACCTCCATCAGGTGGTCGACTCTCATCTCCTCCCCACTCATCTCCTTGTTGATCTGCTTCTTCTCCAGGATTTGAGCATCCCGGATGGCGTGGCACTTGGCTTCGAGGATAATCTGCCCAAGAGAGACGGGAGGCCCTTAACTTACAAATGTTCGCTTAGTGACCGAAGTTACAGTGGCACTGAAAAAAGGGACTCCCCCCCCCCAGCTTTGCAGCATCCCCACGGACGTGTGATCAAAATTCAGATGACCTCAAAGGCCCCTTCCTCCTGCCCACCTCGCCGAGGGTTTTGATCTCATCTTCCTGCTCCATCCGGAGGTTGTTTGCCCGGTCTAAGAGGTACTGAGCTCGTTCTTGGCCTCCTCTTCCAGGTCGTTGAGCTTCTCGTTTTTCTTCCGTAGGATCTCCTTCAGCTTCATGGATTTCTTCCGCTCGTTCACGGCCACCTGTGGGCGAGGAGACGAGGAAGCGGTTTGGGTGCGCCCCCTCGACTTGGGGTTCGCAGCCTGGAACCCATACTGGGAAAAACGCCTCCGCTTTCCTTTTGGGTGGGTGGACCTGCCCTGTTCCAAGGAAATCCTTCTTGCCAGGATCATAATCGACAAGATTGACAATGAAGTCAGAGTTAGAGCAAGAGGTGGAGTTAAATGATGCACCAAAATTGATTAGAGGAAAAAAAAGAACTGGGAAAATTATGTTTCTTCATCATTGGCACCTAACTTATCTTGGAAGACAAAACTCAACACCAAAACTTGCCCCCAAAGAGGGGCTTTGAGAGGAATGGATCTACCTACCTACCTACCTACCTACCTACCTACCTACCTACCTACCTATCATATCTATCATATCTATCTATCTATCTATCTATCTATCTATCTATCTATCTATCTATCTATCTATCTATCTCCTAGGCGTCCCTCTCCTTTGAGAGGGATGGACCCATCTATTTACCTCCTCATCTGTCCTTTAATTTATCTCTTAATCTATGTCTATTTATCCATCTCTATCTGTCCGATAGAGATGGATAGAGATAGATTAAGACATAGTTTTAAAAGATAGATGAGGAGATAGATAGACGATAGATAGAAATGGATAAATATAAATAGATTAAGAGATAAATAGATGAGGGATATAGAGATAAAGAGGTACACAGATTAATAGATGATGACATAGATGGATAAATATAGATGGATAGACAGACATACAAGAGAGAAATGGATAGAGATATTAGGTAGGTAGGTAGGTAGGTGGGTAAATAGATGATAGGCAATAGATAGACAATAGATAAATAGGTAGGTAGGTAGAGAGAGATAGATAGATAGATAGATAGATAGATAGATAGATAGATAGATAGATAGGCAGGCAGGCAGGCAGGCAGGCAGGCAGGCAGGCAGGCAGGCAGGCAGAGACATAGAGAGACAGATGTAGAAGTAAAGAAAGAAGAAGAAGAAAAGAAGGGAACACAATTCAACAAATCTAATTTAGATGGGATGTATTTGAAGCTCAACCAGGAATATCGGCCAATGTGAAATATTATTCATCTGCCAAATTACTGCTTATTGGTGGCAGGACACCATACTTTAGTTTATTTTAATTGCCTCCTCATTGAAAAACACGATAATCACCACCTTCTTTCTTATTTAACTTGCTGTCAAAATTGTTTCCACTTCACTACAGTCTGGAATAAACAAACATTTATACCAACGCTACAATGAGTGATGATTGAGCGCGGAGGAATGCAGCGGAGAGCAACATCAAGCTGCTGGGAATAACCTGCCAATTAGCTTCCTGACAGCTCAGAGAAGGTTTAGAAAATGGGAAACGGGAGAGGCCCAAAACAGGCTTTGTTCCTTGGCGAAAGAAAGAAAGAAAGAAAAGAAAAGAAAAGAAAAGAAAAGAAAAGAAAGAAAGAAAGAAAGAAGAAAGAAAAGAAAGAAAGAAAGAAAGAAAGAAGGAAGAAGAAAAAAAGGAAGAAAAAGAAAGAAAGAAAGAAAGAAAGAAAGAAAGAAAGAAAGAAAGAAAGAGGAAGGAAGGAAGGAAGGAAGAAAGAAAAAGGAAGAAAAAGAAAGAAAGAAAGAAAGAAAGAAAGAAAGAAAGAAAGAGAGAAGGAAAGAAGGAAGGAAGGAAGAAAGAAGGAAGAAAAAGAAAGAAAGAAAGAAAAGAAAGAAAGAAAGAAAGAGTAAGGAAGGAAGGAAGGAAGAAAGAAAGAGAGAAAGAAAGAAAGAAAGAAGAAAGAAAGAAAGAAAGAAGAAAGAAAGAAAGAAAGAAAGAAAGAAAGAAAGAAAGAAGCTTCTTTCAAAAAAAGGGGAAAAAAGGCAGGGTCTTGGGGAGTGGAGAAAAGGTGGGAGTCTCTGTGGGTTTGGAGATGTTAAATAGCTCAGAGTGACTGACTCCAGATGACAATCCCTTAAATATGACAGTCCCTTAAAAGGTAATACAATCCCAGGTTGCATCAACAGAAGCATAGAATCAAAATCACGTGAAGTATTAATATTGCTTGATAAATCCTTAGTAAGGCCACAGCTGGAATAAGGCATCCAGTTTTGCTCACCATATTACAGAAAAAGAGGGCGAGACTTTGGGGAAAAAAAAGTGCAGAGAAGAGCAGCTGGGGGGGGGGGGGGGACACATATGAATTGGGTAGGAAGAGTCTCGAGGAAAGAAGGACGGAAGGACGGGACATGATAGGGGTATTTGAGGGGCTGCCACAAAAAAGGAAGGTCAAATTATTCTCCAAAGCACCTTGAAGGCAGGACAAGAAACAATGGATGGAAATTGACCAAGGAGAGAAGCATCTTGGGATTAAGGAGGAATTTCCTGACAGTGAGGACCATTAGCCAGTGGAACTGCTCGCCACCAGAAGTCGTAGATGCTCTCCATCACTGGAGGCTTTCAAGAAGAGTTTGGACAATTTTTTGTCTGGACTGGTATTGTGTCCTGTTCGAGCAGGAGGTTGGACTAAATGACCTTCAATCTCCCTTCCGACTCTTGTTATATTGCTCTTCTGTTAATTAAAGAAAGATCCAACCTGGAACTAAGGAGAAAATTTCTGACAGTCAGGACAACTAACCAGTGGAGCAGCTTGCCACCAGAAGTTGTAAGTGCTCCATCAACTGGAGGCTCTTAAGAAGAGATTGGACAGCCTCTTGTCTGGAATGGGATAGACTCTCCTGCTTCAGCAGGGGGCTGGACTAGAAGACCTCCAAGGTCCCTTCCAGCTCTATTCTGATTGATTGACTCCAAAAATTGGCAAGTCCCTTTGAAGGAGCATTGGGGCCACCATCACTGCAATCTCAGCTATATGTGTAGTCCTGAACTTAAACAGCAGTTCATTTCATGACCACTCAGAGTTACAACGGCGCTGGAAAAAGCGATTTATGACAGTTTTTCACACTTACCAGCACCCTCATAGTCAAGGGGATCCAAAGTCAGATGCTTGGCAACGGGTTCATACTTATGACCGTTGCCCTTTTGCGACCTTCTGACAAGGAAAAAAAAATCTAACAACTGCAGGGATTCGCTTGACAATCGTGGCAAGGAAGGTTGCAAAACTCACTTAAATGAACTAAGCAACTGAAAGATTGGCCTGGATCGCAGTTGTAAGTCGAGGACTGCCTGTGGTCGGTTCTTGGGGAAGTTTTGAGGAGCTTTCTGTATAAGCCTCATTTTTCGGAGGCCAGTAAAAAAAAAAAAAAATCTTTGGTTGGGCTGCTCAGAAAGAGAAAATACAGAACAACAGAGTTGGAAGGGCACCTCAGAGGTCTTCTAGCCCAACCCCCCCCCCGAGGTGATTTTTTTCTTTTAACAGACTTACAATGGTGGCTTCTCGCTCTGCTCTGGCAGCCACTTGCTGGGCCTCCTGTTCCTCCTTCGACAGGACTCGAGAGGATTCCTTAATCCGCCGAAAATCCTCAGGGCTGATGATCAGAGATTCTCCTGAGGGATCCACCGTGGGGACGCTGGGGAGGGGAGGGGAGAAGGGATGGGGGGGGGGGGGAATGGAGAAAGCCAGAATCAGCCAAGCATTGCAACTAGGAGGGACAAAATCCATCAAATATAGCTTGTCCTCACCTTACGACCACAACTGAACCCAAAATTTACGTCATGCGAGACAGTTATGAAATGCATTTTAGCTATTTCACTACCTTTCTTGCCACTGTTGTTAAGTGATTCACTGCAGCTGTTAAATTGGCAACATGGTTGTTAAGTGAATCTGGCTCGCTCATTGGAAGGTTGTCAACCCTCCTGGGAGACGCTGCGACCATCATAAATATGAGCCAGTGGCTAAGCCTCCGAGCATAAATCACATTAACCACGGGGAATGCTTCAACGGCCATTAAGTGCGGCGAAAAAAATGGTCGTAGCTCACTCCTTTTCAGCGACGTCGTAGCTTTGAATGGTCACTAAAGTGAGCTGTCATAAGTTGAGGACTCCTTTTGTTTTCTCCAGGGTGGACCTTCTCATTTAACATTTCGTCCTCAGGCATCTCTCAATCCAGAGATGCTCGGGGTTGAGCAGTCAGAAACAGACTCGACCTTACAACCGCTTGTCAGAAGGCCGTTTGAAATGGCTGAAGAAAACGGGACGTAACAGGCGATCGGGGCAATTAATTTCCCCAAGCAGCCATAGTGTCAGGGCTCCGGCAGTGACCCCCCCCCCCCATTTAAATCATGAGTCCTGAGTCAAACTTCCAAAACTTCAAAAGGATTTATTGGGAGTTAACATGCCGGCACTGCCTGGGTGTAGCCGACTCTGAGGCACAAAATTCATTGTCACCCTTGACCCTGGTTTTCCTCCATCCCCTGGGTGTATCCTAATTCATATTCTCCAATGGGACACCTCCATAGCCCAGAGTCATCGATCATGCACTCTAGTTAGAATTTTGCGCTGCAGAAACTTCGGTCACCTAGAAACTATCTTTGAAAACATTTATGGAATGCACGCTGCCTACTGCTACCCCCTCCCTTTCTGCTGGCAGCTCTAAAAGATCAGAGAAGTATTTTATGAGTTGACATGTAGGAGAAACTGAGGCTGTTGTGGAAGGCTGAGCCCACGGGCTGAACTTAAGTCTGCTGATGGTGTTCCAGGTGTTGAGGGAGGAGGGAGCACGGGGCCTCACCTGGCAGCCAGTTTTCTGCCGCAGGTGTGCAAATCCTCTTGCCTCAAGGGACACATTTGGCTGCTTCTTCCCCGTCCCCCGTGGCACCTTTATTTACATTTAATTTCCTAACTGCCAACTGACTTTCACGTGGGCCAGACATGGATATCCTAATGTGGCCAGAGGCTGCAAAATACCCGAGGTCTCTTGTATTTCCTTCCTTTTTGTGATTGCAAGCCACTTAGGGCAGCCCCCAAGGTGAGACAGGCGGCAAATAAATTTAGCAGACAAATAAATATCTGTGGCGGTGCCAGGGCGATGGGTCGGCCAAGTGCTTCCAAGAGGGAGCTGTCGAAAGGAGATCTCAAAGGTGCCTTTTCAGGAGGCAGCAGGACTTTATTTTTTCTTTCGAAGACGTTTCGCTTCTTACCCAAGAAGCTTCTTCAGCTCTGGCAGGATAGTGAGAGAATGGAAGGATTTATACTCCTTGAAGACAGCTGGTCATTTGCATCCTTTTTAGAGGGTCGTTGAGGCCGCTGGGAGGTTTATCTGTGTCCTTGGGAGTCACTTGAGTGATGCAAATGGTTCCTGTAGTCTGCCATTTTTCCTCTGGAAATCCATTCCTCTTCCCACACCCTTCAAAGCCCCAAATTATATAGCTAAAAGTCTGTAGAGATTCTCAGTCATCCTTTGAGCTATACAATTCCAGAGGAAAAAGGGCAGACTACTGTCTGCAAGGAGTATCACTCCTTCCGTTCCCCACCGTCCTGTTAGAGCGGAAGAAGCTTCCTGAATGAGAAGCGAAATGCCTTCAAAAGAAGAAAAAACAAGATAAGTCCAATTGCCTCCTGAGGGGGAAAAAAAAAGCACCTTTGGGACAATCGGGATCTGGATGGCGGAGAATCTCTACGGGAAGAGGAGTAAAGCCAGAGTTGGAAGTGGAGGGGGTACAAGATGCCGGGTGGACTTACACCAGGTCCCGAATGAGATCTCGAGTAATAAGCCGGATGGTCTCGGGCTTGCGGCCCCATCCCAGGCACTTCCCTCTTGCTGAACTTGCATCATGAAGGATCACAACGGGGCTGTCAGGGCGGGAGAGTTGCACATTCTAGAAAGGAGGGAAAGATGCTCAGAACGTCTTCGGAAATTCATGGGGAGGGATCGGAAAACATGCGTAATTATACTTTTTATGATATTTACCAATAACTTGAGCCGGCGAACATATCCAACGCACTTTCCTCCTCCTATTTTCCTCACAACAACAATAGGCTTTCATGCCTAAGGTGGAACTAGAACTCACTGTCTCCCGGTGATTGGTCTAAAGTCACCCAATCAGCTTTTGTGCCTAAACCAGTACTAGAACTCACTGTCTCCCGGTGATTGGTCCAAAGTCACCCAATCAGCTTTCGTGCCTAAACCAGCACTAGAACTCACCGTCTCCTGGTGATTGGTCCAAAGTCACCCAATCAGCTTTTGTGCCTAAACCAGTACTAGAACTCACTGTCTCCCGGTGATTGGTCCAAAGTCACCCAATCAGCTTTCGTGCCTAAACCAGTACTAGAACTCACCGTCTCCTGGTGATTGGTCCAAAGTCACCCAATCAGCTTTCATGCCAAAACTAGTACTAGAACTCACCCTCTCCCGGTGATTGGTTCAAAGTCACCCAATCAGCTTTCGTGCCTAAACCAGTACTCGAACTCACCGTCTCCTGGTGATTGGTCTAAAGTCACCCAATCAGCTTTCGTGCCTAAACCAGTACTAGAACTCACCGTCTCCTGGTGATTGGTCCAAAGTCACCCAATCAGCTTTTGTGCCTAAACCAGTACTAGAACTCACCGTCTCCTGGTGATTGGTCTAAAGTCACCCAATCAGCTTTCGTGCCTAAACCAGTACTAGAACTCACCGTCTCCTGGTGATTGGTCCAAAGTCACCCAATCAGCTTTCGTGCCTAAACCAGTACTAGAACTCACCGTCTCCTGGTGATTGGTCCAAAGTCACCCAATCAGCTTTCGTGCCTAAACCAGTACTAGAACTCACTGTCTCCTGGTGATTGGTCCAAAGTCACCCAATCAGCTTTCGTGCCTAAACCAGTACTCGAACTCACCGTCTCCTGGTGATTGGTCTAAAGTCACCCAATCAGCTTTCGTGCCTAAACCAGTACTAGAACTCACCGTCTCCTGGTGATTGGTCCAAAGTCACCCAATCAGCTTTCGTGCCTAAACCAGTACTAGAACTCACCGTCTCCCGGTGATTGGTTCAAAGTCACCCAATCAGCTTTCGTGCCTAAACCAGTACTAGAACTCACCGTCTCCTGGTGATTGGTCCAAAGTCACCCAATCAGCTTTCGTGCCTAAACCAGTACTAGAACTCACTGTCTCCTGGTGATTGGTCCAAAGTCACCCAATCAGCTTTCGTGCCTAAACCAGTACTAGAACTCACCGTCTCCTGGTGATTGGTCCAAAGTCACCCAATCAGCTTTCATGCCTAAACCAGTACTAGAACTCACCGTCTCCCGGTGATTGGTCCAAAGTCACCCAATCAGCTTTCGTGCCTAAACCAGTACTAGAACTCACCGTCTCCTGGTGATTGGTCCAAAGTCACCCAATCAGCTTTCGTGCCTAAACCAGTACTAAAACTCACCCTCTCCTGGCAATTAGCCCAAAGTCACCAGGCCAGTTTTCATATCTAAGGTGGGACTAGAACTCACCCTAGAATTCATGGGGAGGGATTTTAAAAATGTGTTTAACCATCATTAACAATTTAATTGACATCTCTTCCAGCTCTTATTCCATTCTAAGACCTTGGATCCCAGCACCCTTCTTGTCCTCACCTTGGAAAGCCCAAAGAGGCTCTCGTCGACTTCTGAACTCGCAGCCTTGGTCCGGTAACGGGTGCGAGAATGAGACCTGGATCTGGCTGAGGAAACGTTGGACGAGCTGCCCAACGAACACACACTGCTCGGCTGCGGGGAAGGAAAAACCAACATGTGAATACAAAGACACATGTTCAAAAGACCCATGGATCCGAGTTGCTCGGTGAGTCTTCTTAAAAGCGTGACCCACGACTGAGGCCCGAATTTCTACTGCTAATCAAGACAGTTGTTAAGTGAATCACGCTCAAATTTTTTGCAACTCACTGCAGTTGTTAAGTGAATTATGCAGTCGTAAAGCAAATCCGCCTTCTCCCATTGCTTGTTGGAAGCTGGAAAGCTCCTGAATGGTGATCATATGACTCCAGGATGCCACAATCTTTATAAATACATTTCAGTTGCTAAATGCCTGAATTTTGATCGTGCGACTGTGGGAACGCTGCATCGGTCGTAAGGGTGAGGACTGGTTGTAAATCTGGTTGTAGATTGATATGGTACTTAGTGTGCCACTAGATAACCATTAGGGTTTATGAGATAATATTTCAGTTTCGATGATATTTCAGTTTTGATGCTTTCTGATCCCGTCCCCTTACTCCGCTGATATTTCTATATCAATTATTCATACTTTCTTCTTTTCAACCAGCGTTATCTCTGCCATGTTATGAGTTGTTATTATTATTAGCGTGTTACGTGAGGCTGTTTTGTTAGCTTATGATAAAATGCATGGTGTGAATCCAGAAAAATCTGGGAATCCTTGGATGCAGGCTAAGGGATGGGTAGGTGAATGCAACCCTTAAATCTTGTATTAACCACATTTTCTTTTCTTTTCTTTTTTGCAAATTGGCTCTGCCACCAAGAAATAAACCAATTCATCTTTATCTCTCTTATGAAGGTAATTAGCCAGTGTTTGGCTGGCTTGGTTACCCCTGTGGGGAATGCTTCCACCCACAGCAGATCTGCAAAGCATTTAAAAAAGTTAAATTAAATTAAATTAAATTATGAAATTAAATTAAATTAAATTATGAAATTAAACTAAATTATGAAAATAAATTAAATTATGAAATTAAATTAAACCAAATTCACCCAGAGTTACCCTGTGGTAGGATGGGTGGCTAATAAAATGAATGAACAAGTGAGTGAGTGAAGGAAGGAAGGAAAAGAGAGGGAGGGAGAGAGGGAGGAAGAAGGAAGGAAAGAAGAAGTTAGGAAAAAGGGAGGAAGAAAGAAAAGAAAAGAAAGAAAACTATCAGAAATATCAAAGAATTAAAGCACCCTGCTGCTAATAACCCATTCATTTCTATTTATGATATTTGCCCAACGCAAAAGTTTGAGGCTAAGACAGGCGTTTAAAAAAAACATAAATTCATTTCAAAATAATTTTAAAAAGCGGCAATGATTTGGTACTCAGGAATGGGTCTCTGAGCATGTGCAGAGGGGCTTGGGCGGCTTTCCTTAACAACGGCCCTCCTGGGATAGGCACGGGTTGAACGGTACCCCGTCTTCGGATGAGCCGATCAGCCCGGCGTCTCTCGGGCGAAGCGGGGGAAATGAAGCTCCAGCGGGTCTCACCATCTCCGCTACTGCCGCCGCCTTCGCCGCCCGGCTCCGCTTGTTTACCGGTCGCCATGGCAACGGCGCTCTCAGCCGCCATGACGACGGGGAGACTAGTCGCGTGGCGGAAGTGACGTAATTTCCCTTCTTTCTTTCCAACACCCCCCCCCTTTTTCCCTCAGACGTTGCTCCCCTCGGCCGCGGCCTCGCTCGCTCCCGGCCCGAGCGGGACCGGAGTGAAAAGCGAGCGGTGCGGTGACGGGATCTCTCGAGTTGTCAAAAAAACCCGCCGTTTCTCCCGTCGGGACGAATTTCGTCTTTAACAGCATTTCCGTCTCCGAAACTGCATTTCGAGTCCGCATAGATCTACTAATTGTAGAGAGACGCATCGCCTGCTCGGGAGGCGGAGTTTCCGAGATGTTTCTTTCCTCGCCAACGCCACGTGGGTGTTTACATTCGAGGCGACTAATCGGTGAGTGTATATAATACAGACAGCGCTTCTCTGCATTGCATATGCATGTCTAAAAATGTTTGTATAAATGCGTGTAAGAATAATAAACAGATGAGTATCAATGGGGATTAATCCCTTTTTATTATACCTGTATAATATGTTTACGTTTACATACAAATGTTAATCCAGCGTAATCCAGTTCAAATCTAGATGATCCTTCCCTATTCCGCTGTTTTATCTAAATGCTTTTATCTGCTTTTATCCTGCTTTTTTTAAATATATGTATGGTTTTCATTCCCCTTCCTTTTCTCTTTTTTTCCTTAGTTTCTACCTTTTACTGGTTTATGTAATTTCGGTGTAATGAAAAATTCTAGATTTTAATTATACATATATGTATTGCCCCGACTCCACCTCGAATTATATTTTTATATATGGCATTCAGCTTAGTTCGGGTATTTTCCCACGTCATAATAGTTGTGCTTTTAAAGTTGTAGCAACGTTTCAGCAGAATCTCATCTGCCATCATCAGGCTTCTGTAGAACAGACTAACACTATACAGAAGCCTGATGATGGCAGATGAGATTCTGTTGAAACGTTGCTACAACTTTAAAAGCACCACGTGGGAAAATACCCGAACAAAGCTGAATGCCATACATGTAAGTACCCGTGAAAACTTAAGAAAACATATATATATATATACATATATATGGATATGTATATGTATATATGTATGTATATAATAACGTGTGTGTGTGTAGTGTGTGTGTGTATGTATGTATGTATGGCATTCAGCTTTGTTCGGGTATTTTCCCACGTCATTGTAGTTGTGCTTTTAAAGTTGTAGCAACGTTTCAGCAGAATCTCATCTGCCATCATCAGGCTTCTGTATTCTGTTCGTCTGTGAGTCAGATTTTTACAGTGGTTTCAGTTTTTGAGATTCTGCCGAAACGTTGCTACAACTTTAAAAGCACAACTACAATGACATGGGAAAATACCCGAACAAAGCTGAGTACCATACATGTAAGTACCCGCGAAAACTTAAGAAAACAAATAGATAGATAGATAGATAGATAGATAGATAGATAGATAGATAGATAGATAGAGAGATGGGTGGCATAAAAATTTAATAAATAAATTAGAATTTTTCAATGCAGTAAAATCTATGTACAAAAAAGAAAGATAAAGAGAAAAAGAATGAATAACAATATGTTATGTCTTCTGACCTTCTTTCTATCCAGTACTGTAATTATCATTCTTTTTTCAATTTCTTTGTCCCTTTTTAATTCTCACACCCAGAAACAATCAATTTTCAATCAATTCTCTTCTTTCAACGAAAAGCCCCTATAATTAATTATCTGGTGTGAATGCAGCCTGTGCGTTATTTCGTTTCCTCGCTGTTTTCCTGTATTCATGAGAAATTGTGATTGAATACAAAACAAAGCATTATTATTTTAAACTTTATGCACTGGCGCTTGCAGTGGCAGGAATTTTTTACTGCAGCTCAGCTCCCAGCCTGCCAGGCTCTTATTATTATTATTATTATTATCAACATTACAAAACATGGATTGTGTCGAAAGATTTGATTTCACAAAAAGACGTCATGAGTAGAATTGGACAGCGATGGTGAAATTCAGGAAAGCCGTGGCGGTTTGCACCGGGTCAGGCGAACCGGTTGCAAGGATTTGGCGTGGGTCACTGAATCGGTAGTAAGTTCTGGCTGGCCACGCTCCCGACCTGGTTGCCCTCCCACCCGATGCTCGCTCACCCCGCCTGCCTGACATCTGCATCAAGTATCTCTTTCTTTTTTTCCCCCCCCCTCCCGACAATCAGCTGTACATATGATCAGCTGTGCTGGGATTCCCCTTGCTGAGGGCCAGGAAGGCAAAAAATGGCTCCATTTTTTGCCTTCTTGAGCATCAGAGGAGCCTTATTTCTCCACACAGTTGAGAAAGTCCAGAAATATTTCACAAGAAGAGTTTTCCACTCCTCTACTCGTTGCAGAAGACCTTATGCCACCAGACTCGTTATTCTAGACCTAGAAAACCTAGAACTATGCCGCCTTCGGTCCGATCTAAGTATAGTATATAAAATCATAATTGCAATGTCCTGCCGATGAATACTTCAGCTTCAATCATAGCAACACTAGAGCACACAATAGATACAAGCTCAAGGTTAACCGCACCAAACTTAATTGCAGGAAATACGACGACTTCAGCAACCGAGGGATCAATGCCTGGAATCCTCTACCTGACTCTGTGGTTTCTTCCCCAAACCCCAAAAACTTTAACCTCAGACTGTCTACTATGGACCTCACCCCTTTCTTAAGAGGTCTATAGGGGGCGTGCATAAGTGCACCAACGTGCCTACCGTCCCTGTCCTATTGTTTCTTTTTATTTTTCTTATATGTACCCATTTATTCATAACTATGTTTTTACTTATACCTATTATCTTGTAAGCAATTGACAAACCAAATAAAATAAATAAATTATGGGAGTCAAACCGCCCCCACCCCCGAGGCTCCTCTGAGGCCCAGAAGACCCAAAAAACGGGTAGGAGTTGCTGCAAAAAAAGCAAAAAAAAAAAAAACAAAAAGAAGCCACGCCTACCCAGTCACATAGCCACACCCACCAAGCCACACCCACAGAACCTTTAGTAAAAAAATTTGAATCCCACCACTGCAGGAAAGGCATTATGGCTGCATAAAACAAATCTGTTGAGTGTTTCATTCTTCGTGCCTGGAAATGCAGGTTACCTTACCATTCGTTTAGGGACCGTTTGAAGTCACAAAGGTACTGGAGAAAGTGATTTATGACCATTTTCCACACAGCCCACAGGGTCACGTGATGAAAATTCAGCAACTGGCATGTACAGATGGTCCTCAACTTACAAGGGTTCATCTAGTGACCGTTACAACGGCACTCAAAAAAAGTGTGTTTTTTTTTTTCACATTTATGATGGTTGCAGCATCCCCATGGTCTTTTCATTTACATTCGGATGGTTGACAACTGGTTTATATTTATGACCATTACAGGATACCGGGGTCACGTGATCCCCTTTTGCGACCTTCTGACAAGCAAAGTCAAGGGGGAAAGCCAGATTCACTTAACAACGGTATTACTAATTTAACAACTGCAATGATTCGCTTAACAAAAGTGGTAAGAAAAGCTGTAAAAATGGGGCAAAACTCACTCAACAAATTTCTCCTATAGCCACCGAGATGCTGGGCTCAATGGTGGTCGTAAGTCGAGGACTACCTGCATTTATGATGGTTGCAGGGTCCCAGGATCGCACGATCCCCTTTTGCAACCTTCTGTCAATGGGGAAGCCAGATTAACCTAACAACGGTATTACTAAATTGATAACTGCAGTGATTCACGTAACAACTGTGGCAAGAAAGGCCATAAAATGGAGGCAAATTCACTTAAGAACTGTCTTCCCTTAGCAACAGACATTTTAGTGCTCCGCTGTGGTCGTAAGTTCGAGGACTGCTTGTAGAAGGTCTGTTTTGGAGGAAATGTGTTAGTATCTATACCGATGGTGTCCTATCAGTGGGACGGTATCTTTTTCACAGAGGCCCTGGGGTGAGAAAAACTTTAGGGATGAAACTGGGGGAAAAAATTCCTTCTGGATGATATTACAAAAATGGTTATTAAACAAAGGAAAATTTGCTCTCAGGAGAACTCATTTTAATTAACTCTAAAAACTAATTTTTAGAACTATTAAAAGAGAAGATTTGCAGCTCAGCTTTGAACTTGCCTCTCTCTGAGCTTTCACAATACGTGGCCAGACCTAACTGTAGTTTCAACTGGGCAACCGAGCATCCTACAGCTAAATCCAAAAATGCTAGTAAATTGTGCAAAAAGACACTGCTGTGCACCGGGGACAAATTCCTTGTGTATCCGAGAACACTTGACCAGTAAAGAATTCTATCCCATTCCGTTCTACATGGTACTCAGACAAATCTGCTATCCACAGGTACATAGAGATAAATAACATTTCCTCATCCTTCCTATTGTCTCTACTGGACAATAAATAAGCTAAAAAGGTAACAAAACACCAGGCCGCATCCTTCATTAGCAATCAACAGCCATATAAGCAGGGCTTAATACCAGACAAATAATCAAGCAATTAACAATACCCTAATCAAGGAACTATCAACTCCGACAAACAAACAAGCAGTAAATGACGGTCTAATCAAGAAGCTACCAAGGAAAAACACCACACCTCCCATCAACGCATCAAGCTATTGTATATAAACAAACCCCCTCCCTTCTCGCACTGAAGATGTTACCTAGTTGGGTCATGAAAGGTCTGGAAGAAAATAAGAGAACATTTGAGAGCATCAAGGATTCCAGTCCTCCTCCTCCTGCTCCTCCTCCTCCTCTCAGCAAACCCTTCTAGTACTGATGTCGTTACTTAGGTCATGAAATGTCTGCAAGAAGATAAGAGGAATTCAGAGAGCATCAAGGACCCCATGGTCACCCTCCTCTTCTTCCTCCTCTTCCATTCAGCAAACTCCACACTCTTCTAATACTGATGTTGTTACCTAGTTGGGTAATGAAACGTCTGAAAGAAAATAATCAAGCTCAGAGAGTACCAAGGGCCCTACAGTTTTAGTACTAATAAGGAAACTTGTACTTAGTCCAACAAATAATGCAATTTAGTTAAAACAGCACCAAATAGATAAGTTGCATGAATTATATAGATAACACTTATTATGCACTGGGGCCAAGGTGTATTTCAGTCACAGCTCACTATGAAACGGCTGATGTTGATAAACCTTATAGGAGGCTGCTATGGAAATGCCACTATTAATGATACCCATGTGCAAAGGAGAATTTTCCACTTGTATAGAAAGGACACAAAGCAATTGTGTGAAATTCACTTCAGGTCATCTTCGACTTTATTCTGTTTTTTTTTTTTTTTATTTCAATCCTTTCCCAATCATCTCAGGCCAGCCTTGTTTTATTATGGCAAGAATACTCAAGCAGTTTACACCTAAGGCCATTTTCCTGGCATTCACCCCACAAAACCGCTGGCTGGAACCCATGTTTTGATGTCTGACTTCAATCCCTCTTTACTTTTTGATCAGAAATCTCCAGTTTTTCGGCCATGAGGTGGCACCAGAATTCATCGGCTCTGTTTTCCTTTTCAACAAACAGCCTCTCTGGAGTTCACTAAAAAGTAAAGAAATATCTTGGGAAGTTGTTTTCTAATTTAAGACGAAGCTTACCTCCTCTTCTCTGCACAGTCAAATATTTTCTTTTCTTTTTTTTTTTTCTTTTCTCCTCATATTCTCCAGCTCACTAATCTTGTCTGGTGTGTCTAATCCAAGATAAATCTTGGAATGCATGAAACAGCTGCAGGAAGGGGCATTGGCTGGCTGGCATCTGCTTTGGTGCCCTGCCCTACCGAATTGGTTCTCGGGTGAACCTCCGGCGAACAGATAAAATGTTGTTTTGTGTTGTTGTTCTTCAGTCATTAAGTCGGGTTTGACACCTCGCGATCCGGTGGTCCCTAAACCATTGTCTCCCAGGGTGTGTCAGGATTCACATTCCTTGCATCACGACGACACTACCTAAACCATCTTAACAGATGCTTAACAGATTAACAGAGTTGGAAGGGACCTTGTAGAGTCATCTAGTTCAACCCCCCACCCAAGCAGGATGTGATGACCCTGGGTGGGATACAAAATAAACACAGTCACGAAAACAGGTGAAGCCCCTTTTATTCCTTCACTTTGCTTCCAAGCTCCAAATATCCTTGACGAAAGACAAAAAACTCCCCCACAAACAGTTATAAGAAGAAGGAAGACAAACCAGGCAAGATAAGGGCTTGAAGACGTCCACAAATATCAGAACACACGCTGGGAAGGACGCCAAACTCAGAGAGGAACCATAAACTAGAGATATTTCCATGCTTTGTTTCCAGCACTGGCCCATATGCACATCTGTCCTTTTAACCAGTTCTCACAGCGGCAGCCCATGAAAAGGATCAAGGCCCTTTCCTCCCCCATAGACCACGCCATTCATGTCTTTCCCTTATCCTCTTCTCCCTGTGTGCCCTAGGATGGAGAGGGGATGGGCCTGGGTCCTCCTCTGACTGTACAGCCGGCCTCTGCCCTTCCCCAGCCTCCTCCACAACCTCCGCAGAGCCACACACCCACTCCCTGTCGGCTGTTCCTCCTCTCCCTGGACTTTTTCCAACAACAACTCTCTTTTCATAAAGTGCCCAAAGCCTTTGAGCTTCAGCTTCAGGATCCGTCCTTTCCAAGGCACCCTCAGGGTTGATTTCCATTGGGACCAGACTGATTGGCTCTCCTTGCAGTCCAAGGGACTTCCGAAGGCTTCCCCAGCACCAGAATCCAAAAAGCAGTTGCAGGCCGTCCTCAACTTACGACCACAATTCAGCCCAAAATTTCTGTTGCTAAGCGAGATGGCTGTTAAGTGAGCTTGGCCCCACTTTACAGCCTTTCTTGCCACCGTCGTTCAGTGAATCGCTGCAGTTGTTAATTTAGTCGCACGGTTCTTCAGCGAATCTGGCTTCCCCGATGATTTTGCTTGTCCAGAAGGGTCACAAAAGGGGATTGTGTGACGCTGCAACTGTCATCAAGGTGACTTGGTGGTCAAGCGCCTGAATTTTGATCATGTGACTGCGGTGATGCTGCAATGGTTGTAAATGTGAAAAATGGTCATTTTTTTCAAGCATTTCCCCCCCCCCCCCGCCAATTTTTCTTCCTTTGTTTTCGTTTTTTTCTGCCTAACTCTTCTCCGCTGGGGAATTGCTTCCGGATTAATCTTGGTTCTCTGAATTGGTGGAGTTGGCATTGCCCGACAGAAATGTTCTTGAATGGCACTTTGGTAGCCTCCCGTTTGCACCGCCTGGCTTTTCTACAACTTGCCCAACCAGATCATTTTCGGACTTTAAGTAGTTGCTTAAGTATAAATAGTTGTTGACGTTGCTTGGTTGGCTTGTTGAGGGCCCAGGATATGTTGTAAACCTGAAAATGCCTTAATTCAGTAACCAGGTAGAAATATATTAAGCAAACCCAGTTGTTCATTTTCCAACTAGTAATAAAGCCCCAATATTTTTCTTATCGTGGCCTACTTGGAAGGCATTCTGAAACGCTAGAAATGGTATTCCACCCTATTCTGGAGAGATGGGGACTCATGGTGGAAGAAAGCTGGTTTAAAAAGCTGGTTTAAAAACAAGAATCGAAGCTTCCCGACCTCTCTACCTGCCGAGATTCTCCCAAATCAAAGTGCCCCCATCTATTGCACTTTTTTCACGGATGTTCTTTTAAATTGGGGTCCCCAAACCTGGCAACTTTAAGACTTGCAGATTTCAACTCCCAGAATTCTGGGAGTTGAAGTCCAAATCTCTTAAAGTTGCCAAGTTTGGGGACCCCTGTTTTACACTGACAGACTTGAACATTGGGAGCAATCAAACAAAATGAAATTCAGTGGTGAAAAAAGTAAGGTTCTATATTTAGGCAAGAAAAATCAAATGCACAGGTACAGTATAGGCGGTACAGTATATATAGCAGTAGCTGTGAGAGGGATCTTGGAGTCCTAGTGGACAACTATTTAAATACGAGCCAGCCGTGTGCAACAGCTGCCAAAAAAGCCAACACAGTTCTAGGCTGCATAAACAGAGGGATAGAATCAAGATCACATGAATTGTTAATGCCACTTTATAAGGCCTCGGTAAGGCCACACTTGGAATGCTGCATCCAGTTTTGGTCGCCACAATGTAAAAAAAGATGTTGAGACTCTAGAAAACAGTGCAGAGAAGAGCAACAAGGATGAATAGAGGACTGGAGGCTAAAACATATGAAGAACGGTTGCAGGAACTGGGTATGTCTAATCTAATGGAAAGAAGGACTAGGGGAGACATGAGAGCAGTCTTCCAATGTCTCAGGGGCTGCCCCAAAGAAGAGGGAGTCAAGCTATTCTTCAAAGCACCAGAAGGCAGGACAAGAAGCAACGGATGGAAACTAAGTAAGGAGAGAAGAAACCTAGAACGAAGGAGAAATTTCCTGACTGTGAGAACAATTAATCAGTGGAACAACTTGCCTCCAGAAGTTGCGAATGCTCCAGCACTGGAAGTTTTTAAAAAGATGTTGGATAACCATTTGTCTGAAGTGGGATAGGGTTCCCTGCTTCGGCAGGGGGTTGGACTAGAACACCTCCAAGGTCCCCTCCAACTCTATCATTCTATTCTATTCTAAAATTTCCAAATAGCCTGGGGTGACCTGGTGGTATCTCATCCAAGACTAACCCTCTTTACATCCTTCTTCATTCTGGCCATCCTTCTGTGCCTAACAAAGTTCCTGTCTCACTTGGGGAATTAATTTTGGCCTGGCCATTTCCAAGCTCTGCTGACTCTTCCCACTGCCTCAGTTCACCGCCTTTCCTGAAGTAGCTGCCAAGACGCCCAACAATTCTCGCCTAGCCAAGTTCGGTGCAGATGATGAAACCATCCTAGCCTGTCTTGGGAAATCCGCCTGCTCCATTGCACGCACCTTCTCACAGCAGCTAGTCACAGCCACTCTATTTCCAAAGAGTTGTCACGTTAGCTCTTTGGAAACAGGGTTTCTTTTTGGCCTATCATCTTCGTTTGATGACCTCATAATCCCTTGCGGGGTGGACAACTATATCTGCCTCTGCCTTAAGATCGTATTTCTAGCATATCCCATCTCCTAACGATGCTGGCTCATAGGACGGGGAAATAAAATTTATTATTATTATTATTATTATTATTATTATTATTATTATTATTATTATTATTATTATTATTATGTTTCATTGTACAATCAGCCAAATGTTTGGGTCTGGCATTTTTGTCCAGCTGTTGAGTCTTTCCCAAGGACCTGGGATAGGCAGATGTGACTATTTGATGAAGTTAGAGATAGCATCGCAGGATGTCAGCTATCTGAGTCAGGCTGCCTTTTGCAATTAACCAATAGGGATTTTTATCAATGCCCATGGTGTACAATTATTATGATTATGATTTGTTGCACAGTCAGCTGGGTTTGACATTTTTGTCCTGTATCAAGAACCTGGAGTGGGCAGATCTCATTGGCCAGTGTGAAAGGTCTCTTCACGTGATGTAAACACTTCCAAATCAAGCTGACTTTTGCAGTTGACCGATGGGGATTTTGTCAATGCCGATATAATTCCTATTATTCTTACTTGCAATATAAGAATTGGTTCGCTGGGCTGAATTTGACTTGGGACCAGGGGCACGAGAATGCAAGAATCCATGTGCAGAGAGCTGCTGAACACAGAACGTAGCATCCTAGGCCTGGAAGGGATCTTGGAGGTCTTCTAGTCCAACCCCTGCTCCAGGCAGGGGTTTAAAAAAGGTTTTTGCAGTCTGTTTTTTAAAGTGCTCCCCACAATTCTGGGAGTTGAGCTATTTTGTTGACCAGTTGTTCTAAATTAAATATATACGGCTAAATATACAGGTGGTCCTTGACTTACAACAGTTCATTTAGTGACTGTTCAAAGTTACAACGGGACTGAGAAAAGCGACTTATGGCCGTTTTTCACACTTACAGCCATTGAAGCATCCTCACAGTCAGCTGATCCAAATTCAGGTGCTTGGCAAGTGACTCGCTTTATGACAGTTGCAATGCCCTGGGGTTGAGTGATCGATTCCCTTTGGCGACCTTCTGCCTAAGCAAAGATTCACTTCACAATTGTGAAGTGTGCACCTCGCACGATGAAATCTAACACCCTTTCCAGTGCACATGACCATGAAAATAAACACAAACACACATCACATTGAACCGAAAATCCCCGACACCTCACCAACCCTGCACTATACAGCAGAATTCAAAAGAGCTACAGCCCTGGGATAGAAGCTGTTTTTCAGCCTATTTCTCCTTGTTTTTATTATTATCCTGTACCGTCTGCCAGGTGGTAATAGTTCAAAAAAAAGGGTTCCCAGGATGAGATGGATCTTTGAGGATGTTTTGAGCTTTCTTAAGGCAGTGGGAGCTATGAAGCTCTTCCAAAGAGGGGAGAGGGCAACCACTGAACAAATGTCTCACTTAAGAACTGAAATGTTTTAGTTAAGTTTATTGTCATTGTCCCTCATACAATGGAATTAAATACCATCTACAGTGTCCAATTTATAACTATGAAAATAAACACAAACACATACATTCTTCACATGCTTTTCCATTGAACTGATATTGCATTAACATTGCACTATACAGTAGAATTCAGTAGAGTTCCTACCCTGGGATAGAAGCTGTTTTTCGGCCTATTTCTCCTTGTTTTTATTATCCTGTACCGTCTGCCAGGTGGTAATAGTTCAAAAAAAAGGTTCCCAGGATGAGATGGATCTTTGAGGATGTTTTGAGCTTTCTTAAGGCAGAAGGAGCTATGAAGCTCTTCCAAAGAGGGGAGAAGGCAACCCGTGATCCTCTGGGCAATGACCTTCACCCTCTGGACTGCTGTCCTATCTGCCCCTGTGCAATTGGCAAACCCTACAGAGGTACAGTGAGTTAAGATACTCTCTCTGGTGCAGCAGTACAAGGTCACCAGCGGGTTTTCCATTCCGTTGTTGTTTCCTGAGAAGCCTCAGGTACTTGAATCTCTGCTGGGCCCTTTTGACCAGGGCTGCAATGTGATCACGTCCTCTTTTATGGTAAGTGAACAACGTGCAGCGATTCACTTAACGCTGATGGCAAGAAAGGTCATAAAATGGGGGCAAAACTCCTTGAAACGTCTCGCTTAGCAACAGAAGCCTTGGCTTCAATTGTTGTAAGTCGAGGACTACCTGTATACCTGCCTCTGAGCTGCTGGCAGGGAAGGATGAACAGCCTAAAGCAGGGGTGTCCAACCTTGGCCACTTTAAGACTTGTGGACTTCAACTCCCAGAATTCCTCAGCCAGCTTTGGATTTGGTTAGAGAACATTGTTCTATAATCTCTTGATTTATTTGCCAGCTTTTTGCAGCTACTTGAAATGACAAATCAAGTCCGGCTCGATAACCGGCTTGGGCAGTTGATGGCTGGGCTCCCATGTTTTTTTTTCTTTTTCTTTCTTTTTTTCTTTTTTTTGGCAACCAACCTCAAGTGGCCTATTTGGCCTCGATGCAGTATTAGCAAGGTGGCGCTTAGAGAGGGTTCAAGGGCAGGAATTCAGGTACAAACTGTAAAAATAGGGCAACAGAGTTCTGCTCCGACCTTGCAGAACGAGGACAGGCAGGCCCACTCTGTTTTTTTCCTCAAAAAGTGGGAGTCCAAGCTGCCCCTCTGCAATTTCTGAGCCCTTGCCAGTGTGATGTTAAACCCCCCTGCCTCTCCCACAAAAAGGATGTTTGTACTCTTTTTCTATGTCCATGTTTTACGACAGAGGTCTCCAACTTTGGCCACTTTAAGACGTGTGGATTTCAACTCCTAGAATTCCTCATCCAGCAAAGCTTGAAGTCCACACGTCTTAAAGTGGCCAAGGTTGGAGACTCCTGGTTTAGGGAATTCAAAGAGGGCCAAGGGACTGGGGGGGGGGGGAACGTCATCGGCGCCTTCCAATATTTGAGGGGGGCTGTCACAGAGAAGAGGGGGGCAAGAAGCAACGGGTGGAAACTTAGCAAGGAGAGAGCCAAGGTAGAAGTAAGGAGATTGGGAATAATCCATCAGTGGAACGGCTTGCCTGCAGATGATGTGGGTGCTCCATCAATGGGGAGTTTTAAGAAGAAAACTGGAGAGCCATTTGTCTGAAATGGGATAGAGCCTCCTGCTTGAGCAGAGGCTTGGACTAGAACAGTGGTCATCAACCAGTGGACTGGGGACCACTCATGGTCCATGAGAAAATTTTGGTGGTTCACAGAGAAATGTCACCCCCAAAGCCATTAATCCAGGCTGTGTGGGAACAAGAGGCTCACGTCACTTGCATTGTGAATAACACGAGGTAGTAAGAGGAGGGGAGAAAGGGCGGGGAGGGGACTTGCCCCACACACCTGGCCTGGCCACCTGGCTGCTTCTTTCCACTTCTTTCTTCTTCTGCTTTGGACTGCACGCAAGGAAAGTAGCCAAAGTCTTTCTTTCTCTCCCCCAAACTTCTCCAGAAATGAGTCTCTGGGACCCTGCAAGGCCTCCTGCTCCAAGAGGCTGTGCTGGCATGATAAGTCTCACAAAGATTCATTTCTTGCGGAGTTTGGGGGAGAGAAAGAAAGGCTTCTCTGCTTCTGCTGTTTTCCTTGCATGAAGCCAAAAGTCTCTCTCTCTCTGCCCGCCCCCCCCCCCGAACGGATCTGGAGACGGTATCCTGCAATCCCAAATAAAGAACGATTGATCGGTTGGAAATCGGGGTGGGGAATTTTCCTGCAGACTTTTTTGGGGATTTTCCCAGGATCTCTGGTCCGTGGGATTTAAAATGATGAGTTTGGTGGTCCCTGAGGTCCAAAAAGGGTGGCGATCCCTGGACTAGAAGACCTCCCTTCTGACTCCATTATTCTGTTAATATTAAATTCAAAGAGGGACAAAAAACTAGGGGGAAGTAACTTGATAGGAGTGTTCTCATATTTAAGGGGCTGCCCCAAAGAAGAGGGGGTCAACCTATTTTCGAAAGCCCCTGAAGGCAGGACAAGAAGCAACGGATGGAAACTTATCAAGGAGAGAAATGAGCTGGAATGAAGGAGAAATTTCCTGACTGTGAGAACATTTAATCAATGGAACTTGCTTCTTGGAGTTGTGGGTGCCTCCATCTTGGAGGTTTCCCAAAAGACATTGGACGACCCTTTTGTCCGGAATGGAGTCAGGTCTCCTGCTCGAGCAGGAGGTTGGACTAGATGACCTCCAAGGTCCCTTTCAAGCCTGCGACTCTACATGAAAAGTGAAAAACTCAAAAGACGTTTGAACTGTCTGAGGACAGTTGGTTCTTTCTTAAGCACCTGGATTAGGGCCCAGCTCCCTTGTTGGTTTTGTTCCTACTCCTTCGTCCAGACAGGTCCCTGGTCTACTCAGCCCCAACTATACCCTTTTACAATTTCCCACTGTATGAATGGCCGGAAGTGACTCATGCAGCTTTGCTCTCTGACCTGGTTTTTTGTCTCTGAAACCGACATGGTGGCCCTCTCTCTTGTACCTTGCTTTAGAGCGCTAATTTAATGCCGAGCCGAAATAGAACAATTTCCCTGTGTCTTTTGCCATCCAGAATATGCCTTCAGGACTATACCACTAGCCACTAGAGCGTGCGTCCCTGTTTAAAACAGAGGAAACTTTGATCCAAGTGCAAAGCCTGGCCCAGCCAATATGCACATGCACACACACACACACACACACACCCCAAAGCACAAACAAAGGCGGGACAAACCTGTCCCAAATTATGATAATCGTCCCACCAAACCCTCGGGTGTAACCTTCCACATAACTGTTTGCTCACCTTCTCGCATTCCTACCTGGTTTAATTCCTCCGCCTTCTTCTTCTTCTGACGAAGAATTTTCAAAGCAACCCGGGGAGGATCAAAGCAGGGAAGGCTTCTGTCCAGCCTCCTAATTTAATATCCCTGCTAATTAGGGTCAGCAGCCAGATGTCTTAGCCAAGGATTGTGCTAGGGAACATAGCTAAGGTGGAACTCCCTGCAACTTGAGGCGGGCCTCGTGGACAGCGCCGAATCCGAACAGCATCCAATTAGAAGAAAAGTTGTGGTTAGAGGAACATTGTTCACTCCATCTTGAGAGGTTTTTTTATTTTATTAAAAAAAAGGCATTTTTATTTAAGTTTCATTTTGAGGTACGTGTGCAGAGAAAAGAAAAGTTAGAAAAATAGAAAAAAGAAAGAAAAAAGGGCGGAGAAGGGGATATACAGTATGCGTGTGTGTGTGTGTGTGTGTATGGATCTTTGGTTATTTAGGTTTTCTCCTGCGTAAGATTGTAAGTATCTAGGCAACGTATCGATGAAGTCTCATTCATCACCTTCAGGCTTGGTCTTCAGCTCTGTGAAGACCAAGCCTGAAGATGATGAATGAGACTTCATCGATACGTTGCCTAGATACTTACAATCTTACGCGGGAGAAAACCCGAATAACCAAAGATCCACATACAAATACCCGTGAGAACCTCAGAAAACATATATATATTTATTTCACTTCTTGTCCAAGAAGCTTCTTCAGTTCTGACTCCATAGACATCTGGGAAAGATAGTTTAACTATCTTTGGCTTGTCTCTGGATCTTTTTGGATTCACTGATCGGACAGCCATTTGTCCGGAACGGTATAGGTCTTGTACTCGAGCTGGGGATTGGACTAGATGACCTCCAAGGACCCTTCCAACCTTGATACACGTCCTTGTTCACGACCGTGGCTCTGTGGTACCTGAAGTGGAACATCCAGCCACAGTTCTATCAACCTTGTGAACTCTCAAACTTCCTCTTTCCGCTATGTATTCAAGATGGACAGTGATTAATATTTATATGTATGTATTTATATGTTCGGGTGTAGGTATAAACATCTGTATCTATAGCGTATCTATGTGTGTGTTATTTTGAGAGCAGGCAGCAGAATTTCATTTTTAATGGGTGCCAGAGTCCCACAGGGGGGGGAAAAAAAAAGGACAAATAAAGGTTTTTCTATTCTATGTTCTATGAGACATACCTGAGATGCTTTCCAGCATCCTTTTGCAAGGCTTTCTCTCCCAGAGGTGGAATGACTGGATCCAAATTCCAAAAGAGCCACAAAGAAGGTCATGCAGGAGAAGATTGTATTTTCCAGGAACCAACGGTCACAAGCTAGATGGAAGTGCCCATTAATCTTGGCTTCAGCCACCCGGAGTTACCATGCGATAAGATGGGCAGCCAATACATTTGATAAATTAAAAAAAAAACCCTTCACTTCCTGGTTGAGGACAGTGGGCATATATGTACAAATAGGGAACAGCTGAGATAACTCAGAAATGGTGTAGGGTCTCCTGCTTGGGTGAGTGGGTGGAGATTGGACTAGATAACCTACAAGGTCCCTTTGAACTCTGTTAATCTGTTAAAAGCCTTGGGATGAAGACAATGGCACCTCCTTCCTTCCTATTGACTCTAGTATAGAGGCTTTACACACATATATGCATGCACACGACTTCACATGTTTGTTCAGTACCTGAATTGCCTGCCACCTAGGAAGAAAAAAAAAACACTCTGGAAAGTTAAATTTTGCTCTTGTGGGAATCTTTAGAAGCAAGTTGCACAATATAGTTGCAACTTTTAGCAGATGAACTTGCCAAGTAGCCTTAATTTTGCCCATTTTGGGGGTTCACGCAATGCATTGAATTTTAACAACCAGCTTGGTTGAGTGGCGAAGGTTAGAAACCAGGTGACTGGGAGTTCTAGGTCTGCCTGAAAGATGAAAGCTGGCTTGGGTACTTTTGGCCAATCATCATGAGATGGAGAGTTCTAGTCCCACCTTAGACATGTACCCCGACTGGGTGACTCTAGGCCAATTACCAGGAGACTGGGAGTTCTAGTCCCACTGTAGGTGTGAAAGCCGACTGGGTGACTTTGGGCCAATCACCAGGAGATTGGGAGTTCTAATCTTGCTTTTGGAATGAAAGTGACTTTGGGCCAATCACCTGTAGATGGTGAGTTTTAGTCCTACTTTTGGCATGAAAGCAAAATGGTTGAGTTTGGGTCACTCACCAGGAGATGGGGAGTTCTAGCCCCACCTTAAGCATGAAAGTCAGCTGGGCGACTTTGGCCTAGTCCCTCTTTCTCTCTTTCAGCCCAACCTCACAGGGTTGTTGTGAAAAAAAAAAATAGCAGGAGAAAGGCATAATGAGTTGCTCGTAAAATAATACAGCCAGGAACATTTTTTTAAATAATTCGTCCCCAGACCAGTTTGTAGATTCATCCCCCTTAGCGAAGGCCAGAAAAAGCTTATGCTTCAACCTGACTTTTGCATGGATTTGTAAGTCCTTTAACCTGGTTACGCAAGTACAGCCTTGGTAGACATATTGCAACAGGTTGGCAGAGCGTGATGGGAACAGAAATTAATTGGCAATCAGGAGCCTTCAGATTAAGCGCCGGGAGGGGAGGTGGGGAGAAGCTTGGATGGCGCCTTTATTAAACAAGTATTATTCATGGCTAATAAATATATCAGGCCAGTGATTGATTCGGCTCCTGCTGAGAGGCCTCCTGGGTTAAAAGCAGGGCTGAATCAACGCCAGCCAGTGGGGGAATCTAATCCGGGCGCCGAAAAGCAGAAGCCTGAATGACAAAAAGTCTTACAGTCCTTTAATGACTGTTCCAAAGTTATACTGACACTGAAAGTGGACTTACGACCATTTTTCACACTTACGACCATTGCAGCCTCCTCGGCAGCGGCCCCTCGATCAAAATCCAAACGTTTGGCCATCGTCCTGTATTTACAACGGCTGCAGTGATCCCTTCTTGCATCCTGACAAGCAGTCTCAAGGGGGGACCCAGATTCGTTTTATTGATCGTGCTGGTAAATTTTCAAGGACGTAAAACGGGGCAAAAACTCATTCAACTGCCCTGCTTAGCAACAAAAAAATATCGGGCTCAATTTTGGTTGTACATTGAGGACTGTCTGTAGATGCTCTTCACAATTGCCTAGCAAAAAAATCAGAATCAGAGCCGGAAGGGACCTTGGAGGTCTTCTAGTCCAGCCCCCTACCGAAGCAGGAGACCCTATACCATTTCAGACAAGTGACCGTCTAGTCTCCTCTTAACAAGTTTGTGCCTGTGTGTCAAAAGAAAAGACACACACGCAGACTTAAAGTCATTTGGTCAATGAGGACGGTTTTAAAAAAACAACCCCCCCCCCCCATTGGCTTTTAGATCTCAACCTAAGGTTTTTCCCATCTAGGCTTATGAAGCCTTTACGAAGGCTTCAAATTGTTTCCCTGCAAGTATTAGGCAAAACTCCTCCAAACATTTCCCAGACATTCCCCCCTTCCCTCCCTTGTGTATCCTGTTTTCCAATTGATTGTTTCCATAGAAGTATTTTAAAACAGGAAGCTGCTGCTGTTGCAAATCAAATTGCCAGACTTTAGCAATGTTGTTTCTTGCACGAACGGCTGGATGGGGTTGCACAGGGATGGCAAAATTAAATCACCCCCACCCCGAGACGAATTTCATCAGGAGGGGTTTCCCCCTGTGTGCTCTTAACCCTCCCACTCCACCCACCATCGCCTCTGCCTGACCCTCTTAGCAAACTGGGATTTGCGTAGACTTTCACGCTTCTGGCTGGGTGTCAGCCTTCAAGGTTTTTTTGCTTTGCATCTTTCGGCTGTCATAAGTAATGAGGGTGGTGAGGGGTGAAATAGTTATGGGAAGCGAGCTGGAGATTTCAGAATAAACTGTATAAGACATCGGGGGAAGTTTCTTGTTTATGCTTTCTTGTGCTATGTGCCAGCACACCTCTTTATCAAAATAGATCAACGGGCAAATGCCACATCACCACCTGAAGATGCCCACATGACATTATATACACCTTTTAATTGGATGGACAGTTTGAATTGTTGTGGGTGGGACCATTGCCATCACTTTGTATATGTGATTTACGCGCTCATTTTCTCAGATTCAGAATTGCTTTGATGCTACCACTTGATTTCCAGTAAAAGATATTTTTTCTCTAATTAATGGAGTCTTAAGTATTTCTTTCTTGGATTTTGAATGGAGCACCAGCTGACATTATTCTGAATCTCAGTTTACCAGCCCGCCCGGAGAATTAATATTTTTCTTCCGAGGGGGTCTGAAAACAATGTCTAATCCAGCCAGCAACCAAGAAGACCTGGGAGCGGTGGGAAGGCCAATCTCCCTGTTGCTAGATGCTGCTAGGAAGGATCGTCGAAGGACGCCACGGGAAGGTTCCCAAGGCTCTATCTGAGCGGCAGATCCAAAGACAAGCAAACGTAGGCTCATAAACAAAAGAATTGAGCAATCTTTATTTCTTTATCAAGAGCCTTGAGGCAGAATTCTTTCCACGCCCGTTTCAAAGGTCACTTCTGGCTTTGCCACAAAACACCCGAAGGCCAAGACCAAAACATCTGGGCCGAACTGTGGAGGGTGAATACAGGCAAGGCAGCACCATGAATCTGGGTACCCCAAGGCTGGTCCTTCCCCTATTCTCCTCCTTGACTGATTTAAGGATTTTTTGCAAGAGAAACAGATGACAGCAGACTCAGCTGCATGGCTGGGTCCCCTCTTAACACCATGGCCCCCCCCTCCTCAAAAAGCTGAACCCAGATAGGGGTCTTCCAAGAACCCAGATCCCCAGGGATCTTTTTGGAGAAAGGAATGAATCACCTATTTTTTTTCAGATTGGGGTGGGCGTGAGTGTGCAGGACCCTCAAAAATTCACCCCAAATTAAGAAACGCAGTAGTGCAGCTCACCATCTATAGAGCATCTAATGGGTATTTTGGAATGAAGCAAAACAGTCCCCTGATAAGACTTTCTTTTTAAAAAATAACTTTGGTCCAGAAGAAAAATAACTTTGGTCCAGAAGAAAAATAACTTTGGTCCAGAAGAAAAATAACTTTGGTCCAAAACCGAGGTTCTTTGGAACCTTGGTTTTGGTTCCAAAGAAAATGCCTTGAAAGGCCTTCGGAGGTTTGGAGAAAGGCAGGCAAGACGGGGGAAGCATTCCACCTTGTATGTGGACAAGAATTGGTCCCGAATGGATGGAAAAGGGTGTGGGGGGAGAATATATATATATATATATATCTTAAGATTTGGGCATCCTTGGAGAAATGAAGGGCTGTGAGACGATGGAGAGGCAGGGGGAAAAGTAATTCTCAGCTGAGGCAGGAAAAGCAGGAATGGGGAGAATTGGCCGAATAAACCCTAGAGGAATTTTTGTTGTCATATTTAAAAAATGGCCAAAAGGAATCTGGAGGGGAAAAAAAAAAAAAAAAGGGAGAATCCCAAAAGATTGTTTCTTGGAAAAGAAACTCGGAAAGTTCTCTGGAAAAAAAAAAAAGAAAGAAAAGAAAGGAAGATATTGGAGGAGGCAAAGGGGAAGGCCGGGATGGCCGGCTCAGAGGATCTGACGGGGCATCCCGTAGCCCGTCATGCCCGCCTGGGAAGCCCCTCGGTTCGTCCCCATCTGCAGCCCGATGACGTTCTGTCCCTCTCGTAGTTGGTTGTCCGAGAAGGCTCGGCGGTTCTCCTGCGATTTCCTAAGCGGGGAAAAAAAAAGAAGAGTCTTCATGAAGACAGGGAAATTCCCAGGTTGGAAAGCGATGTTGGCTTAATGGTAGTTTAAGGAAGAAACCCCAAGGGGAAAGGCGGGCACCTCAAGGGACATCAATACGGGTGGTCCTTGACTTACGACCATTCGTTGAGGGACGGCCTGAAGTGACGACGGCACTGAAAAAAGTGATTTGTGATATTTTTCACACTTCAGCAGCCATTGCAGTGTCCCGGTCACGTGATCAAAATTTGGATGCCGGGTATGTACAGGTTGTCCTGGGCTTACAGCCACAACGGAGCCCAACATTTATGTTGTTAAGTGAGACGCTTAAGTGGGTTTTGCCCCATTTTAGGACTTTTCTTCTTGCCTGCGTTGTTAAGTGGATCGCTGCAGCGGATAAATTATAACACGGTTGTTAAGCGAGTCTGGATCCCCCATTGATTTCGCTTGGCAAAAAGCTCATCAAAGGGGGGGAAATCACGTGACATTGGGGACCCAAGCAACAGTCATAAGTATGAACTCATTGCTAAGCGTCCTGAGATTTTGATCATGTGACCACGGGGATACTGCAATGGTCGTAAGTGAGGAAAAATGGTTGTAAGTGAGGAAGAGTGAGGAAAAATAAGTCACTTTCCTTTCAGTGCTGTTCGTTGTAACTTTGAATGGCCACTAAATGAACTGTTTTAACTCAAGGACTGGCTGCATCTATGACAATTGAACTCTCCCAGGGAGATGGAATCACTGTTTGTAAACTTCTTCCCAGCTATCTTCCAAGAAGCCCAGTCCATAAGGGAAGCCAGATTCACTTAATGACCATACGATTCCCTTAACGACTGCAGCGATTTACGTCTGGGCAACAGTGGCTGTGAAGTGGGACAAAATTCACTCAACAACGACTCAACTGTGGTCGTAAGTCGAGGACTACCTGTGCAATTCAAGATGCTGGTTGTCACCTTTGAAGCCCTACCTGGCTTGGGGCCAGTTACATCCACCCCACCCATCCGAGAGGGGAGGCAGGGGAGGTTGGGGTCCCCTCTCTTTAAGATGCTGTATTTCAGGGGTCTCCAACCTTGGCAACTTTAAGACCCGTGGACACGGGTCTTAAAGTTGCCAAGGTTGGAGACCCCTGCTCTATTTGGTGGGATCCGGAAGAAGGGCCTTCTTTGTGGTGGCTCCCTTCCCACGACATCTTTCCTGATCAGTGGTGGGATTCAATTTTTTTTTACTCTCGGTTCTGTGGGCATGCCATGGCTTGGTGGGCATGGCAGGGAAAGGATACTGCAAAATCTCCCTTCCCTCCCCACCCCACTAACCTACTTTCCAGCTCCATTCTCCTGTGCAGGGCAGCCAAAGGAGACCCAGCCGATCAGCTGGGACTCAATGGGAGGCAGAGAAGAGATGGGGTTGGCGGGGCCGGCCAGTCAAAGATGGCATTGGCCGGTTCTCTGAACTACTCAAAATTGACACCGCTGATTCTCCAGAACCGGTCCGAACAGGCTGAATAGCAATAGCACTTAGACTTATATACCGCTTTATAGTGCTTCACAGCCCTCTCTCTAAGCAGTTTTACAGAGTCAGCTTATTGCCCCCAACAGTCTTGGCTCCTCATTTGACCCACCTCGGAAGGATGGAAGGCTGAGTCAACCTGGAGCCTGGTGGGATTTGAACAGCCAAATTGCAGTCAGCCAGCGGTCAGCAGAAACAGCTTGCAGTACTGCACTCTAACCACTGTGCCACAGAGGCTCCTATTGAATACCACCTCTATTCCTGATTAGGAAGACCTGGTTCTGCCAACAGGCCTGGGGGGACCCTCCCCAGGGAGATGCAGCACCCATTAATTGTGGCTGGTGTGATTGTTGTCAAAAGAGTAAGGTTTAATTGGGGTGTTGATTCCGCAAGCCGCCCAGGATCATCCTGAGTGCAGTCATATCAATTTTCATAATAATATATAAGAAATACCCCAGGCAGACCTTTGTGCCCACGCTTGGCTTTCCAATCAGGACAGAAACCTGGCTGAAAAGCCCACTTACTTGGGGAACCAGTTGGGGTCTCCCACGAAGAAGCCATCGTCTTTGGAGACTGCCAAACCGCCCAGGTTCATCAAGGTCCTCTGAACGCAGGCCATGTTCTTTCCTGCAGGGTGGAAAGAGATCAGGAAGGGTTTTCCAGCGTCGCTTCCAGTCCATTATCCCAAAGGTGCTTTTTTTCCACGAGGCAACTGGATTTTCTTGTATTTTTCTTTTGAAGACATTTCACTTCTCATCCAAGAAGCTTCTTCAGCTCTGGATGGTGGGGGAATGGGAGGATTGATATTCCTTGCAGACGACTGGTCATTTGCATCCTTTTAGAGGGTCGTTGAGGCCACTTGGAGGCTTGTCTGTATCCTCAGGGTCACCTGAGTGGTTTCAGCAGATCCAAGAAGGGTCCCCACCCTATTTGCACCACTCAGGTGACCCTGAGGACACAGATAAGCCTCCAAGTGGCCTCAACGACCCTCTAAAAAGGATGCAAATGACCAGCTGCCTGCAAGGAATATCAAACCTTCCATTCTCCACCATCTAGTCAGAACTGAAGAAGCTTCTTGGATGAGAAGCAAAACATCTTCAAACAAAAAACAAGAAAGGTCCAGTTGTCCCCTGAAAAAACGCCTCTGGGGCAAGCACGACAGAGTGTCTACATGATTGGATCTCTACAGACTTCCAGTCCACTGGACTTCAAATCCTAACCTCATTCTCACAATCGCTTGCATTCTGCAGAAGGATTCTAAACCCTGAACGTTTTTCTCACAAACGGCTGTTTGCACAGCTTTCCGAGAATACCAAGGACTGATCTATATATTATATAGGCAGTCCTCAACTTATGACCACAATGGTGCCCAAAATTTCTGTTGCTAAGCAAGACAGGTGAGTGTGGCTCCGTGTTACAACCTTTCTCCCCACAGTCATTCACCTAACAATTGCTGCAGGAAAAGTCATAAAATGGGGCAAAAAACTCACTGAGCAACTGGTCTTGCTTAGCGATTTGGCAATTTTCGGCTCAATTATCGTGGTAAAACAAGGACTATCTCTATTGGCCTCTGCCCATTCTGTCCCCAGTTCTCAGATTTTCCAGGGAAAGGAAAAAGAGAAATTTAGTTTCTAGCCATTCCTTAAAAACAAAACAAGTGCTTCATTTCTCCTTAAAGTGTTGCAACATAAAATCCAAACAGTATTGTAGTTTTGAAAACATTCACTAAAATCAGATACCTTTTGAAAACAAAACAAAAAAAGTGAATATCAAAACATTTAATGCTACAAAAATGACTTTGGGTCGAAACTTGACAGTATGCAACTAACAGAAAACTGCACATAGGCCAGTTTTTAACAGGCTGCCTCATCTCCCTTAAATGCCAAAAAAAAGAAAGAAAGAATTTGCAAAATAAAGATACCCCATGATAGTTCAAATAGACTTTGCATGAAACAGTGTTTCTCAACCTTCACTGCTTTAAGATGTGTGGACCCAGAAGTCCCCAGCCAGCATATTTTAATATTTCTGGACTTCCATTCCCATAATTCCCCAGCCAGAATGCTTTTAAGATGGGTGGACTTCAACTCCCAGAATTCCCTAGCCACTGCCATAGAATAGAACTCTGCGATTCCTAGAAATGTGCACTTTTAACGGTATAAATCATCCATCAGTTTGAAATAGCTGCTCAAAATATCACAAATCACCAATGTAAATTCAACCTCTCTTTATCTGGCAGCCATTTTGTGTGTGTGTGTTCGGGATAACTTACAAAAACAACAACTAATTTCTGGTTTCTTTTTTCTTGGTTTCTGATGACTACAGAGAGTGGGACAGCGAAGCACCCTTAAAAAAAAACCTTTTAAAACTTTTTTTAAAATTTTATCTTTTTTTAAAAAGCAGAGAATTCAATCTCTCATTGCCCAACTTGGGACTTATGGATAGGATAGGGTATAGAATATAGACTAACGGAGTTGGAAGAGACCGTGGAGGTCTTCTAGTCCAACCTCCTGCTTAGGCAGGAAACCCTACACCACTTCAGACAAATGGTTATCCACATCTTTTTAAAAACTTTCAATGTTGCAGCATTTACAGCTTCTGGAGGTAAGTTGTTCCACTGATTCATTGTTGTCACTGTCAGGAAATTTCTCTTAAGTTCTTTCCTTGGTTAGTTTTTTCCCATTGCTCCTTGTCCTGCCCTCAGGTGCTCTGGAGAATAGCTTGACTCCCTCTTTGGGGCAGCCCCTGAGATATTGGAAGACTGCTATCATGTCATCCTTAGTCCTTCTTTTCATCACACTGGACATACCCAGTTCCAGCAACCATCCTTCATATGTTTTAGCCTCCAGTCTCCTTAAAAAAAAATAGTGTAAATAGCAGGTGGGTTTTCTAAGTCCAGCCAGCTTGTTGCTAGAAGCACCAATGCTTGATGGCCTCTGCTCTTTCTTTTGGAAACATACCTTCCCACAAATCCACCGTTTGGAAAATGTCCGACGCCAGGATGCCGTACTTCTCGGCTGCACGTAAGAATTGAGAAATCTGCTCCATTTGTTTGAAGGCCATGGCGAAAGACTGGATCTTGGCCACGGGTCCCTGGCCCTTAGGATACAAGCTGTTGATGAGCCGGCAGAGTACCTAAGGAGAACAGGAAGCACCGCACATTTAATTTCCTCATTCCCTTTGTTGATTGTCTTAACTTCTCTGTCCAAGGGTCAAAAACCAGATAGAGTTGGTCTCCTTGAGCCAAAAAAACATGATGCATAATACTCTGGGGGTGATTTATGGCAGATTTGAGGTCTCTGCCATAAAGCTTCACAAAATGATTAGTCAAATGGTCATTTTTTTGTTTGTGTCTAAATATCAAGGAACAAGTTGCTAGTCCCTATTAGAAAAACAGGCATCTAAAACTCTCTTCTCTACTATGTGATCAGTCAAATGGTGATTTTGTGTCTAAATGTCAAGGGAGAAGTTGCCAATCCCTATTAGAAAAGTGTGAATCTAAAAAAAAAAAACCCTCTTTTTCTCCAGTAAATAAATGATCAGTCAAATGGTGATTTTATATCTAAATGTCAAGGGAGAAGTTGCTAATCCCTATTAGAAAACTGTGAATTTTTTTAAAAAACCCTCTTTTTCTCCAGTAAATGATCAGTCAAATGGTGGTTTTGTGTCTGAATGCCAAAGAATAAGTTGCTTATTGGTGTGGCTCTAAAAATCTGCTCTGCTTTATGGCTTGCACTAATGCTTCCATAATAGTAGCCTAGCCTTTTTTTTTATAATGATTTATTTAAAAAGCCCACAAGAGAGTTTTAAACTACTTATATTTGCATCAACATCTGGAGTCTTTTCCATGCCTCTCCCCGGACTTTATATAACTAATTTAACAAGAGCTGTTAGAACTTATTTTTTAATGCAAATTCTTCCCTTTAGGCCTTACAATTTTCCCAACGTGGGTGGGCTTCATTCATGTACTTTCTTTCTTTCTTTCTTTTGCTTTAAATCTTCCACCCTTTCGCCAACTCCATGGTGGATTTGACCAAAATACCCTCCGAAATAATTTTTCGAGAGCCAGTTCTGCTCCATCCAATACAGTGAGAGCAAGCAGAGGGAAAAGAATAGAGGCAAAATAATAATAATAATAATAATAATAATAATAATAATAATAATAATAATAATAATAATAATAATAATATTCTCACCGTGCCATCTTTCAGCCATTTCTGGAAATTGTCTTTGCCCGGTTCAGGCTCCCCGATGTCTGGCCCACACTGGGCCTTGATCCATTGGATGAGAATCTGTTCCAGCTCAGGATCATACTGTCGGTCGATCTTTTGCTGAACCTCCCGACTGAGTCCATAAGCAGGGCCTCGGTTTGCCATGATGGTAAAGGTGGGTGGGTGATGGATTTCCAAAAACGTGATCTGGGAGAGAGAGAGAGAGAGAGAGAGAGAGAGAGAGAGAAACGAAGACAATCTTAGGATTAACTGATTGGATATTCCAGAATTTATGAAGGTGCAAGACAGGGCATCTCAATCGCAGCAACTTTAAGATGGGTGGATGTCAACTCCCAGAATTCCCAACCAATGTACTTTAAGATAGGTGAATTTCAACCCCCCAGGATTCCCCAGCCAGCGTGCTTTATGAGGAATGAACTTCAACTCCCAGAATTCCCCTCCAATATACTTTAAAATAGATGGGTGGACTTCAGTTCCCAGAATTCCCCAGCCAGCCTGCTTTATGAGGAATGGACTTCAACTCCCAGAATTCCCCTCCAATATACTTTAAAATAGATGGGTGGACTTCAGTTCCCAGAATTCCCCAGCCAGCCTGCTTTATGAGGAATGGACTTCAACTCCCAGAATTCCCCTTCAATATACTTTAAGATAGATGGGTGGACTTCAATTCCCAGAATTCCCCAGCCAGTGTGCTTTATGAGGAATGGACTTCAACTCCCAGAATTCCCCAGCCAGCGTGCTTTATGAGGAATGGACTTCAACTCCCAGAATTCCCCTCCAATATACTTTAAGATAGATGGGTGGACTTCAATTCCCAGAATTCCCCAGCCAGCGTGCTTTATGAGGAATGGACTTCAACTCCCAGAATTCCCCTCCAATATACTTTAAGATAGATGGGTGGACTTCAATTCCCAGAATTCCCCAGCCAGCGTGCTTTATGAGGAATGGACTTCAACACCCAGAATTCCCCAGCCAGACTACAACTCCCTGATTTACATCCATGCTGGCTAGGGAATTCTGGGAGTCGAAGTCCACAGATCTTTAAAGCTGTCAGTTTTCGACATTCCCGGTGTAAATCCAAGGATGTCAATCAAAAGCACAGCAAAAAAACCGCAAGTGTGTGAAGTAAAAACTTTCCACGGGACAAGTGACTCTTGATCTTTTGCTGATTTCGTGCTCAGTGGAGGAAGGAACCCGGGTGAAGAAAAAGCTGTTTGGCTTCAGAAGATGCTCTGGGTCTCTCTCAATCACCTGTCCTGATGTGCTAAATCTTAGCACAGCAGCTGGACATCAGGCAAGAATAGCTCTCTGTACGCGCTTTGGGTCCTCCTTCTGACACCATCCAGATTGGCATCAGGAGCCAAGGGGAGTAAGGGAGATGCTTCCCCACCAAAGCTGGTGAAAAAAACCACGAAGCTATGGTCCGGATTCCGATCTCTGCAGGATTGGCAACACCCCAGCTTTCTTACCCAGCAGAGGCGGGTGGGGCAAAGCTTCCTAGGTGAGACTTGAAACCGGATCCTCTGAGTCACCTTCTGCCCCCTGATCACAAACAGCCAATCCGGATCCAGCTGGAGAAATGAAGCCGGGCCTGTTCTCTTATCCAAGCCTTGGATCAGTTCCTCCTGGGGGTGAGTAGGTTGCACCCACCTGCTTGCCAGCCACGAGGCCAGGAATTGGGAGTACAGGTGATCCTTGACTTAGGACCGCAACCGAGCGCCAAATTCCCATTGTTAAGCAAGAGGGTGGTTCAGTGAGACTTGGCCAATTTTACAACTTTTGTGGGGGGGGGGGTGGACAAAAAGGATATTGAGATTTTGGGACAAGCGCAGCGAAGAACAACCAAGACGATTCAAGGCCCGGAGACTAAAGCATATGAAGAATGGTTGCAGGAATTGGGTATAAAAAGACGGACTGGGGGGGACATGATAGCAGTCTTCCAGTATTTGGGGGACTGCCCCAAAGAAGAGGGGGGGTCAACTTACTCTACAAAGCCGCAGAAGGGAAGACAAGGAATAATGAATGGAAACTAATCCAGGAGAGAAGCAACCAGTGAGAACTATTAAATCAGTGGAGCGGTTTCCCTTCGGAGGTTGTGGGTGCTCCATCACTGGAGTTTTTTAAGAAAAGACTGGACAGCCATTTGTCTGGAATGGTCTCCCCTGCTTGAGTAGGGGGTTGGACTAGAAGACCTCCAAAGGTCTCTCCCAGCTCTATTCTCATTGAATCCTGAGATTTCTCATTTGAAGTGCCCATCTTACAAGCCGTTGGAAAAAGAGGCCCTCGGGGGCCTGGCACACTCTAATTGTCTGTGCCCTCCTTCTCTCCTCTGCCCCCCCCCCCTGGCAGGACAAAATGGATGGCAATGCTCAAAGTTGGGTTACTATCAGCCTCACCTGGGGCAAATCAAGGATATTCTCCTGGGACTGGAGGGAACACCCATTAATGGCTCCTCTCAGCCCCTCCTTCCTTCCTCAATCCAATTCTTACATCATGAGCCTCTGTGGCTTTGTTTAAAATTTTCCTCTGTATCCAGTTCCAAATCTGATAAATGGGGAGCCAAGTTTCTCACAGGGTAGGAAAGCGGCCTAAAGGCAGAGATGCTTTGGCTAATTGTCTTTAAAAAATAGGCACACAGATAATCTTTCTAACACTCTCGAGCAGGTGAGTACAAGGTGGGTACAAGGTCTGAGATACCTCTCCGTGGGTGGATTTCTCACCAGACAGTTCCCGTGGGAGTTGCAGACAGACTGGCAGCCCCTGATCAATAAGATCAGGCTGCGGGAATCTTTCCAACATTTTTCTCTGGCATCCCCATCATAGGTGAGGGACAGTAGGAGGGAGGCAGAAAATTCAGCTATTAGCCTTAGACAGGGACGTTGGCTGGGTGGTCTTGGACAAATCACCAGGAGATGGTGAGTTCTAGTCCCACCTTAGGCATGAAAGCCAGCTGGGTGACTTTGGGCCAATCACCAGGAGATGGTGAGTTCTAGTCCCACCTTAGGCATGAAAGCCAGCTAGGTGACTTTGGGCCAATCACCAGGAGACGGTGAGTTCTAGTCCCACCTTAGGCATGAAAGTTGGTTGGGGGACTTTGGGCCAATCACCAGGAGCCAGTGAGTTCTAGTCCTGCCTTAGGCATGAAAGCCAGCTGGGTGACTTTGGACCAATCACTAGGAGACGATGAGTTCTAGTCCCACCTTAGGCATGAATGTCAGCTGGATGACTTTGGCCCAGTCCCTCTCTCAGCCTAACCCACCTCACAGGGTTGTTAGAAAAATAGGGTGATTGGTCCAAGACCATCCAGCCAATGTCCCTGTCTAAGGCTAATAGCTGAATTTTCTGCCTCCCTCCTACTGTCCCTCACCTATGATGGGGACGCCAGAGAAAAATGTTGGAAAGATTCCCGCAGCCTGATCTTATTGATCAGGGGCTGCCAGTCTGTCTGTAACTCCCACGGGAACTGTCTGGTGAGAAATCCACCCACGGAGAGGTATCTCAGACCTTGTACCCACTCACCTGCCCAAGAGTGTTAGAAAGATAAGTAGATGTGTATGTTCATAGCCTTGGCATTATTTGTCAAAAATAATAAAGGCAGGATACAAACAAGCAAACAAGTTAATAACATCAACTTAACTGCAAGGACACACTATCCTTTAGACAAATGTTTCTCAAACTTTCAACTGGGTGGATTTCATGTCCCCGAATTAAGGGGGGGGGGGGAAATGGATTTTTTTTTTTTTAAGAATCCCTTCAAGCAAGCAACTTGCAGGGGGGGGAAAAAGAGGAGAGAGCCACACAAAAGTTTTGCATTAAAGGGAAATGGAAATATTTTTTTTTTTTGAAAAAGATTTTATTAATTTTCTACAAACAAACAAGACAAACAAAACATTAAAACATCGACTCTCATATGTACATCCAGTGTGTCAGTTGGTTCATCAGTTTTGTGCATTCATTTTGTAGTCTCAATTACAATTATGTTACATAACAACTCATATTGTCAATCCAAACTTATATATCCTAATATCACTAAAAAAAAGAAATTTTTGACTATACTTTTAATCATTCATGCTTTATGAGATAACAGTACTTTAACCAGTTTACTCTGTAACAAATCATATAATCATACCAAATCAATCCTAAAAAACCCTTTATAAAATAAGTGTGATATAAGCCTCTGACCATGCTTTGGGTATCATCTTCTTTAACATAACTTCATTCATAACTTCTAACAATGGGATGCTCAATGATTCTTGAAATGTTTTATAGAATTCTGCCGGAAGCCCATCTGGACCCGGTGCTTTCCCATTGTTTTGTCTCTTAAATACCCGGAAATATTGAAGGGACGGAGAAAGGCTAACTCCTCTGGCCAAGATGCACAGTGGGCTTTTAAAAACTTTTTAAAATGCAGGTCGGTTCCCACAGCCATGCCAACTTTCCAGCGCTCCGTCCTCAGGGGCCTCCCCAGACACCCCACCCCCCACCCCCTGCTGGCATCCATTGTCCCTTCCTCAGACAACACTAACAGTCTTTGTTTCTGGCCCAAACCAGATGAGGCCCCTTCTTCTGCTCTTGCAAGAGGCCCAGCTCAAAGCACCATTTTTGTGCCCTGGGCTGATTTGTCCTTTCGATCTCCTGAAAAATAACTCTTCCCCCTTCCCCACTTCAAACTCAGATCAAACCAGAAAACGGCTTGAATGATGAGAATCAATTATAATTATGAATTAATTATACGCGGTATCGTAGGGATGGAAGAAACCTCAGAGATCCTCTAGACCTTATACCATCCTGATCAAATGGTTCCACAGTCTATTTTTGAAAAACCTCCAGTGATCGGGCACCCACAAATTCTGGAGGCAAGTTGTTCCCCTGGTTTATTTATTTATTTGTCAAGCAAGTATTAGATAACAGGTAGAAGCCTGGTTATGAATACACGAGATGGATACGACTAAAAAAGAATCAATAGGACAGGGACGGTAGGCACGTTGGTGGTGCTTATGCACGCTCCCTACAGGCCTCTTAGGAATGGGGTGAGGTCCATAGTCAACAGTCTAAGGTTTGGGGGGTTTGGGGAAGAAACCACCGAGTTTCTCTGTGTCATTCTCCCTGATAGAAGATTTCTCCTTAATTCTAGGTTGGATCTTCCTTTGATAAGCTTCTTGTCTTACTCTCTAGTGCTTTGGAGAATAGGTCGAGCCCCTCTTCTTTGAGGCAGCCCCTCAACTCCCAGAAGACGGTTATCATGTTACCCTCCCTCATCCTTCTCTTAGCTCCATCAATTTGTTCATCGTGCAATTTAGCCTCCAGGCCCTTAAATCACCTTTGTTGCTCTTCCCTGCACTCTTTCCAGAGCAAGGGTTCTTCAAACGTGGCCAGTTTAAGACTTGTGGACTTCCAACTCCCAGAATTCCTGAGCTAACATGACTGGAAGAGGAGGAATTCTGGGAGTTGAACTCCACAAGTCTTAAAAGCCCTCAAGTTTGAAGACCCCTGTTTTCTAGAGTCTCCTCTTCTTCTTTTTGTCTCGTGGTGACCCAAACTGGGCGTGCAATTATTCCAAGTGTAGCCTCATCAGCGTAGTGTAAAAGTGACACTCATGCTCCATGCGATCTTGATTCTGTCCCTCTGTTGATGCAGCCTGGAATTGCATTGGCTTTTTTGGCCTCTGCAACACACGGCTGGCTCATACTCCAGTGGTTGTTGGCCTAACTAGGACACGTTTTCTGGAGCTTTTCCTGATCAAAATAGCACCATTTCCAACCCCAAGTCCTGAAAAGGGAGTATGTACATTCTCACATCCAGATGGGAAGTCCCAGGAACCACTAGCAAGTTGGCTGGCTGAAATGGGCTGCAACCAGAGATGGCGTTCAGCCAGTTCTGACAGGTTCTGGAGAACTGATAGCAGAAATGTTGAGTCGTTTGGAGAACCGGCCAATCCCGCCTCTGACTGGCCCCGCCCCATATCTATTCTCCGCCTCCTAAGTCCCAGCTGATTGGCTGGGTCTTCTTTGGTTGCCCAGCAAAGGAGAACAGAGCTGGAAAGCAGGTTAGTGGGGTGGGGAGGGAAGGGAAGGGAAGGGGGATTTTGCAGTATCCTTCCTTTGTCACGCCCACCAAACCACGCCCACAGAGCCAGTAGTAAAAATGTTTGAATCCCACCACTGGCTGCAACTCCCAGAATCCCCTTGTGTGTTGGATAGGCCAACTGGGTTTGCACGTTCAGGTTACTTCAAAGGGGAAAAGAAGGCCAGCAAATACTATCCAAGTCCTATGAAGCTATGATTTGTTTAATGATGGTTTAATGAACAAGATCCAGTGGCCAACATGCTTTAACCAAGTCAGGGGAAGACTTAGCAAGCACATTTACCCAGCAGACTAAGTTTCCTTAATTATTATTTATTTTTATCATTATCATCATCATTTATTATTATTATTATTATTAATTATTATTATTATTATTATTATTATTATTATTATTATTATTATTATTATTATTATTAATGTTGGCTTAGTGGGCCGTGTAAACCCAGAACGTGGCTGAGTTTTGTGGCCAGTTTCATTGGGCCACCACAATCAAGGTGGGAAAAGAAAACGGAACAAGCCACGTTGTGCGCTGAAGGAACAAGATGGCTTCAAGATTTGATTCTGCAATGAGAGGAAAATGTAGCGAACAAACCCAAGTCGGTGCAAAGGAAGTTAGAAGGAGAAAATTGACAGTTTCCTGGAAGGAGGAAGAGGAGGAGGAAGAAGAAGAATGAGAAAAAGGGTGATTTTGGGGGGTTGCAAAGTTGCAATACTGTCCCCATCCAACTACAGATAGTCCTCAACTTAAAACAGTTCATTCAAAGATAGAACGGCACTGGGAAATGTGACTTATGAGTGTTTTTCACACTTACAACTGTTGCAGGCATCCCCGGGGTCACGTGATCAACCTCCAGGCGCTCGGCAAGTGACTCGCATTTATGATGGTCTCAGTATCCCAAGGTGACACGATCCCTCCTCCTCCTCCCCCCCCTTTTTCTTTTTGCAATCAAAGTCAGTGGGTTTACTTAACAATATTATCAACCGCATGGATTCACTTAACGAGGCTGTCAAGAAAAGGCCATAAAATCGGGCAAAACTCGCTGGGCAAATGCCTCACACTTAACAACAATTGAAATTGGGGAGCTCGATCGTGACCATAAACCGAGGACTACCTGTAGCCCAGCAAGAAAAGCCTCTGCAACGGAGGTAGATTCAGTCCCGGAACAACACAACAAGAAGGACATTACTAAAAAAAAAAAAAAAAAAGGAATATGGCCAGAAGCAGAACTTAAGATATGAAACAGGAAACTAAGAATTATGAGCAAAGTGGAGACCGGAGAGGGAGGGGAGGAAGAACTCAACCAGAAATGGAGCAGTGTGCAAAACAGGATGTGTGTGTATGTAGCCCGGGAGGTGAGAGATCACAACTGGTAGCTGAAAAGCAACCCACAGACCTGCTCCTGCCCCCCCCAACGTTGACAGACGTAAGCCAAGCCTCCAAATACAGTTGCAGTATACCTGTCTTTGACAGCACTCCTCTGCAGCCCAACAAGACAAACACGGACTCCAGAGGGTAATTAGGACTGCAGAAAGAACAATGGCTACCAACCTGCCTTCAGTTGAGGACCTGTGTGTTGCAGGAGTCAAAAAGAGGGCTGGGAAAATATCTACAGACCCCTCACATCCCGGACATAAACTGTTTCAACTCCTTCCCTCAAAATGATGCCATAGAGCCCTGCACACCAAAACAACTAGACACAAGGACAGTTTTTTCCCCAACGCCATCACTCTGCTAAACAAATAATTCCCTCAACACTGTCCAATTCTTTACAAAGTCTGCACTACTGTTACTATTAATCTTCTCATCACTCCTTATCACCCATCCCCTCCCACTTGTGACTGTAGGACTGTAACTTTGTCCCTTGTATCCTTATTTATATTGATTGTTTCCTGGTATGATTTGACCTTATTGTACCTTATGACTATCATGAAGTGTTGTACCTGATGATTCTTGACTCTTGACGAATGTCTCTTTTCTTTTATATACACTGAGAGTATTTGCACCAGACAAATTCCTTGTGTGCCTAATTACACTTGGTCAATAAAGAATTCTATTCTATTCTATTCTATTCTATTCTATTCTATTCTATTCTATTCTATTCTATTCTGTTCTATTCTATTCTGTTCTGTTCTATTCTGTTCTATTCTGTTCTATTCTATTCCATTCTCTATTCTATTCTTCATTCTATTCTATTCCATTCTAATTCTATTCTTATTCTAATAATTCTAATTCTATTCTATTCTATTCCTTATTCTATTCCATTCCATTCTATTCTATTCTATTTCTATTCTATTCTATTTCTATTCTATTCTATTCTATTCCATTCTAATTCTATTCTAATAATTCTAATTCTAATTCTAATTCTATTCTAATTCTATTCTATTCTATTCTATTCTATTCTATTCTATTCTATTCTATTCTATTCTATTCTATAGTATATTCCATCCCATCCCATTGTGTTAAACTCTGCTTTGGTTTTGAATTGGCCTGTGGTTTGAAAAAACAAAAAGACCAGATTTTAGGGGCTTTAGCAGAGTGCAATCCAAACCACAGCTTTTCTGGAGAAACCTTGATTTGCATAAATCTGGAAGGGAAAAAAAATCTCTCTTTTTCTCCCAGGCAGAGAAACTTCAACCACATTATGGCTGTTATGCAAAATAGACGTTTGGCAGTTCTTGGCTGGTTCTTTGGCATCGGGCTGAAGTTTGGAAAATCACCTGGAACTAATCCACCCCCTTGTGTTTGGCTTCTGCGTGGAAGCAGCCCTTCTGTGTGTTTTGTTTTTTTTTTGGGGGGGGGGATCTCTCTGTGTGAATGTTTACTAGTCTTCTCAAAGCCAAGGAGGCTCAGAAACCAGGAAAGTGCCTTAAAAAGTGCCATCCTGCTGGTAGAACTCTGCATTTTTGAGAATGAAAATATAGGTAGTTCTCAAATTATGACCACTGTTGCAACTTGAATGTCCATTGCTAAGCAACAACACTTAGCACTCAATACCACTCTATAAAGCCTCAGTAAAGCCACAGCTTAGAGTCCTGCATCCAATTTTGGACACCACACTATGAAAAAAATATGTTGAGACTCTGGAAAGAGTGTAGGGAAGAGAAATCAAGATGATGAGGGGACTGGAGGTTAAAACATATGAAGAACTGTTACAGGAACAGGGCTAGTCTAGTGAAGAGAAGGACCGGGGACACATGATAGCATCTTCCAATATTTGAGGGGCTACTCCAGAGAGGAGAAAGGGGGTCAAGCTATTCTCCAAAGCACCTGAAGGCCAGACAAGGAAGAATGGAT
Source organism: Hydrophis major (assembly GCA_033807585.1). Taxonomy (NCBI): domain Eukaryota; kingdom Metazoa; phylum Chordata; class Lepidosauria; order Squamata; family Elapidae; genus Hydrophis; species Hydrophis major. Next base: position 195,167 of record JAUCBL010000088.1, on the reverse strand, counting down.
GGAAACTGATAAAGGAGAGATTCAACCTGGAAATAAAGATAAATTTTCTGACAGGGAGGACAATCAACCAACGGAACAGAAGTTGCCTTTGGAAATTGTCAGAGCTTCATCCCTGGAAGCTTTCAAGAAGAGACTGGATTGCCATCTGTCAGAAATGGTGTAGTGTCTGCTTGGGCTGGGGTGGTGGTGGTGGACTAGATGACCTAATAAGGTCCGTTACAACTCTGTTATTTCTACAGTGTGTGGCAGCAGCCAAAAAAGCCAACGCAATCCTAAATTGCATCAACAAGAGGGATACAATCAAGATCAAGTAAGGTACTAGTGCCACTCTATAAATCTTTAGTAAGGCCACACCTAGAATACTGCATCCATTTTTGGCCACCACACTATAAAAAGGATGTTGAGACTCTAGAAAAAGTGCAGAGAAGAGCAACCAGGATGATTAGGGGACTGGAGGCTAAAACATAGGAAGAACGGTGGCAAGAACTGGGCCTGGCTAGTCTAGGGAAGAAGAGAAGGACCAGGGGGGACAGGAGAGCAGCCTTCCAATATTTGAGGGGCTGCCACAGAGCATCTGAATTTTGATCACATCACCCTGGGGATGGCTGCAAAGGTTGAACTGAAGAATCAGTTGTAAATCCCATTTCTCAGTGCCTTTGAAACTTTGAACGATCACTAAACGAGCTGTTGTAAATTGAGGACTCCATGTACCTGGTTGTACTGAACTAAGGAAATTTCCCAGTGCTAATCAATCAGGGTCCGCTAATCCCATCCCAGTTGGCTTTCCCCCCCAAAACACTGCAACCAGGATCCAGGGCTTAGCAAACCGAGTTAAATTCAGGAAGGAAGGAAACAGAGGTTTGAATCTGCAGAAAGTTTAAAGATTCTCATTCAGGGCGTGGCGGGTCATTTATAATTGAAGAAAAACACACCAAGTGTAGCAGTGCACTTGAGGCTTGGGTAGCTATTAGCAAGGTGACCTCAGAAGGTTCAAAATGCGGCATTATGCGCGGGGGGGGGGGGGCAGAGAAGGAGCTGACATTGGTTAACACCCCAAAACCACACCACTGGCACAGGAAGGAGTGGACTAGAGAGATGTGGAAGTCAGAAGCCGCAATGGTTGGCGAGAAACTTCCTGAGTTTTAAAAAAAATATATACAAAGTCTTGTTGTAGCAACAGGATTTTTATTTATTTTTCCACAGAGTTTTCGGGATGCTCAACGGTCCAAGTCCAGCCACCGATTTCTGTTTCGCTAGCCAGAGAGATGCATTGGGCGGGTGTGTGTGTGTGTGTGTGTGTAAGTTCAGAGGCAGGGCACAAGTTGCAAATAGCCTAAGCTGGGAGGTTCCATCGCCAAAGAGCTTCAGCGAAACCTAACTCTAGAAGGAACCTTATTTTAATCCAGCCGCAGTGTATGACCTACCTAGGAACTTCTGTTGTGGCCAATGGTGATTGCGTGTGACTTTAGGGTACCGCAATTAGGGGACGCAAGATAAAAAAAGAAATTCAAATGTAAAATTTGGCGATGCAACACCCCCCCCCCAAAAAAAAACAAAAAAAACCCAAAAAACTGGGGAATTCTGCAATGGTCAGAAATGTTAGGACTTATTTATTTTATCAATCGCTAGATGGAAACATAGGAAAATGAAATATATTACAATATAAATATAATACAATAGTAAATATAATAACAATAGTAATGATACGTTATAATTGATTATTATGGAACGAATTATAATATGAATCAGAACTGGTAAAAACTGAGATTTGCTGTAAAAGGATAATGTGAACCTGCAATTAAAGTCTGATGATGTAATAATATAACATGACATGGAAAGTTGATTAATATAACTTGAATATAAATTTAAATTTAAGAGGGAAAGACTATAGATATTGTGCACAGGACATATGTACCAACCGACACATTGCACAATTGAAAGAAGGTTTAAATTGTTGTTTTATGTTTATGTTTGTTGTCAAAAAATAAATGTTTTTAAAAAAAAAAAGAAAAAAAATGTGAGGACCTGTCCAAGTCCCCTCTTTAAATGCTGTTGTCACTTTGAATGTTTGATGAATGATTGGTCATAAATTGAGGGCTACCTGTATTCTACCTGTATAATTTCCATCTCTAGTTTGCCTCTGCTGGGTCACAGGAAGGAAGCTACAGGTAATCCTTGACTTACAACCGTTTGTTTAGTGACTGTTCCAAAGTTACAACGGCCCCGAAAAAGAAACGACATGACCCTTTTTCACACTTACAACCACTGTAGCATCCCCCTTGGCCACACAATCAAAAATTCAGAGGGGCCAGATCCACTTAACGACCGTGTGACTGAACCCTTTCAGCTTTTAACAAACGGGGCAGGAAATGGGGCAAAACTCACTTAACCACCCGTCTGGCTTAGCAGTTGGAAATTTTGGGCTCAGGTGCGGTTCTAAGCCAAGGACTGCCAGCCCTTGTGGCTTTTAACCCATTCGTGAAAGCACAGAAGAAGGTGGTGAGAATGAACGCAGCAGCCTACCTGGGGCAGATTGGGAGAAGAAAAGAGAGCAGCAAACTTGGCTTGACGCAAAGGGGAACTACCTTGCCTGCCCACCCTTTCTGTCCCTTCTGCCAGCAGAGCTGAGTTGGCTGACACCCACCCAACACCCACAAACTCAGAACACAAATTCCCACCTTGCCATAGATAAGGAAGCAGGAAGGATTAAAGCCACACCCAGTTTTTCTCAGCCTTGCAGCTCAAAGATTTAAAAGGAAGGTCAGGATTGACTGATTAGCGTGTGTGTGTGTGTGTGTGTGTGTGTGAGAGAGAGAGAGAGAGAGAGAGAAAGAAATAAAATAAACCCTTCCATGCCTGAAAGGAGAGAGACAAAGCTAGCATCCCTGCCTCTCTCCAGCTCTTTCCCCAAAACCAATTTCTCTTCTATGATTTTGTTTTTCTGATCATCTTTCGGCCAATTTTTCCAAACCTCAGCAGCCTTAAGATGGGTGGACTTCAACTCCCAGAATTCCCCATCCCCAGGGACAGTGCAACTGCCATAAATAAACATAGTCCTCGACTTATGCCAGTTCATTTAATGACCATTCAAAGTTAACAACGGCGCTGGAAAGGTGACTTATCAGCGTTTTTCACAGTTTACGACCGTCATAGCATCCCCATGATCACGTGGTTGAAATTCGGACGCTTGGCCGCTGGTTCATACTTAACGATGGTTGCATCGTCCCCCTAGGTCACGTGATCCCCTTTTGCGACCTTCTGAAAAGGTTTCTGATTCACTTAACAACCGGATTACTAACTTTAACCCCTTGCAGTGATTCACCACAGCAAGAATTCAGTATCAACTGCCAGTGATTCCCTTAACAATTGCAGTGTGAAAGGTCCTAAAATGGGGGGGGGGGGAAACCCCTTATAGCAAATGTCTTGCTCAGCGACAGAAATGTTGAGCTCTACTGTGGTTATAAGGCGAGGAGTACCTAAAACATGCCAGTTGCCAAGTGTCCCAAATTTTGATAATGTGACTTGGGGGGATGCTGCCACATGCAGAGCCATTTGTGTGGGCACGCGAGCCCCAGCCAAACTTACCTGCACTGTGCATGCTGATTTTCGGCCCGTTTGAGGCCTTTTTCGGCCTCCCAGAGGCTCGAGGGAAGCCTCTGCAGCCTTTGTAGGCTGAAAAACAGGCCCGTTTCATCACTTCCTGTATTTCTGGAAATACCGGAAGTGACAAAACGGGCCAATTTTTCGTCCCACAAGGGTTGCAGAAGCTTCCCTCGAGCCTCTGGGAGGCTGAAAAAGGCCCGAAAATCACCTGGGAGGCACGTATATGCGTGATGCAAGGAAGGGGGCAGCGGGAGGGGAGGGGAGGGTCGTATGTGCCTGCTCAAGGGGTGTGGGGGAGCCCCGCGCGCATGGCCTTCTGGGTGCTGGCACATGAGTGTGTGAGCGTGCATGCAATTTTTGACACAGAAGCCTAAAAAGGTTAGCCACCCCTGGTATAGAATGTGAAGGAGGTGTGTTTGTGTTTATTTTCATAGTCATAATGTGCACTGAAGATTGTATGAGACGATAAAATAAAGGGTGAAAAACCCGTCATAAATCCCCTTTTTTCCAGTGCCGTTGTAACTTCAGTCACTAAACAAACCATCCCTCATGGTCACACATACCTGTACTTTTCTGTCTACCTGTACTTTTTCTGTCTACTTGTACTTTTCTAGTTGTACAGTTCAGGTAGAGAGCAACTGTTTTATTATACGCTTAGGAAGACACACACACACACACACACACACACACACACACACACACGCACACAAAACCCCATTGGCCTTAGAAAGTTGATCTTGTTTATCTTTGAAATGTTTATTCAGCCACCACCACCCTACCTCCTAACCACAAGGATGCAGAAGTGCAGAAGGCAAACAGAAAGTGCCGTCACACCTATTGTGGGTCAATACAACAACAACAAAAAAAATCAGTTCAGGATTTCTGTGTCCAATGTCAAAAGCAGAGTGAGAATATTGGGCCAGATCTCTTTTCGAAGAGAGATGCCTCTTGCAAACGTGACTTGGAAAGGAATTTAATAGACTCACAAAATAATGGAGTCAGAAGGGACTTTGGAGGTCTTCTAGTCCAACCCGCTGCTCAAGCAGGAAACAACCATTTCAGACCAATGGTGTCCAGTCTCTTCTTTAAAATCCACCCATCAGTTGATGCAGTCTGGGTCGCCCTGGACTTACGACCACATTCGAGACTGCAATTCTGTTATTAAGCGAGGCACGGATCAAATGCCTTTGGCCCCCTTTTCAACGACCTTTCTTGCCGCCGTTGCTAAGTGAATCACCGCGGTTTTTAAGTTAGTAACCCAGTTGTTAAATGCATCTGGCTTCCCCATTGATTTTGCTGGTCAGGAGGTCCCAAAAAGGGCATGGGGTGACCCCGGGACATTGCCACCATCATAAATACGAGCCAGTTGCCAAGCCTCTGTTGATCACATGACCCCAGGGATCTGCAACGGTGATAAAGTGTGGAAAAACCGTCGTAAGTCATTTTTTCCAATGCCGTTGTAACTTCGGTCGCTAAATGATCTGTCATAAATCGAGGACTGCCTATACAGAATAGCAGCCTGAATCCTGCAGGAATATTTCTACAGATCCTGACCTCTTCTGTTTTGGCAAGAAAGCTTGAGGGTCAGCTATCCTTTTAAATTTCGCCTAATGCCCTTTGCTGATGTAGTTTTGCTCCAGGGCATTGTGGGAATTCAAGCTTGCCTTCAAAAATGGTGGGAGCTTCACCCCTGGAAGGAAGAGACTGGACTGCCACTCTGTCAGAAATGGTGTAGGGTCTCCCGCTTGGGCAGGGGGTTGGACTAGATGACCTACAAGGCCCCTTCCAACTCTGATTATCTGTTAACATGGGCGTGGGGCTCTTTAACAAAAGCCCAACTTTGCATGGCTTACATGGCAGTAATTATAAAAAGGGGAGGGGAGGAATCCCAGCCCAGCACAACCCAAACCAGGTGGGTTTGTTTAGTAAGCCACAATTAAACTAATCACAGTTTGACTACAGTTTGAAAATGCAGCGGCCGAATTCCCCCCTCTTAACAAACCGAGGTGGTTTTCAACCACCCTACGCAGGGAAGGAGGGGGAAGGGGAAATTCCTTCCTTTCGTTTCATATTATTTTCTTGAAAGTTTGCACAATACCAGGCAGATATTTATTTAAATTAACTTTGGGCTTTATTGGAGCCTCTTCTCTCAGTTGGAAGGACTCTGATCCCAGGAATTGCATGTCAGCAAAAATGTGTTTTTTTGTGCCTTTCTCGAGGTCGAAAGTTTTATTATTCTCTGCTCTCAAGCTGTAGTGAGGAAGGAATTCCATTTTTTGCATCCAAAAAAACAATAACAAAATGACAGGGCCTCCAAGGGATAAGTAAGTATATTCCTGGCATGGTTTCTACTACAGCTAGACTTGCAAGAGTTCGTTTAGTGACCGTTCCAAGTTATGATAGCACTAAAAAAATGTGACTTATGGCCATTTTTCACCATTTTGAACTCTGTAACGTCCCCAAGATCAGATGGTGGGCAGCTGGTTTCCTATTTATGACTGTTGCTGTATCCCAAGGTTACATGATCCCCATTTGTGACCAGATTCACTTAACCGGGTTACTAAGTTAACAACTGCAGTGACTCACTTCATGGTAAGAAAGTTGTAAAATGGGGCACTTAACAAAGGTCTCACTTAGCGACAAGCTTTCGAGAAGAGACTGGACTGCCAGCTGTCAGAAAGGGTGTAGGGTCTCCTGCTTGGGCAGGGGGTTGGACTAGATGACCTACAAGGTCCCTTCCAACTCTCACTTAACAGAAATCTGTCTCAACTTAATATCTCGCTTAACAACAGAAATTTGAGGCTCACATTTTTGGTCATAAGCTGAGGAGTACCTGCAGACCACAAGGAGGTCTGAATTAGTTTTCCCCTCTGTTTGCTGAAAATTAAAAGTTGAAAAGATTGGAACGTTGATTAAATTCTCAATCTGCATTTCTCCTGCTGAGGATTCCTTTAAAAAAAAAAAGGGGGGGGGGAATTCAGCCTAAATAATGTAAAAATTTGGTATTGGAGCCTTATAAGATACTCTCTGTTGCAGCCTCTTAAATGCTTCAGGTTTATGCATATACAGGGAGTCCTCAACTTACTACTGCAATTGGGACCCTAATTTCCATTGCTAAGAGAAGTAGTTAAGTGAGGTCTGCCTGGTTTTACAACCCTTTTTTGCCAAGGTTAAGTCAATCACACACTTAAACATTGTCTTATTGTGCCAAAAAAAAAAGCATAAAAGCTTTGTCAGTCATATTAGAAGCCAAGGTGGCAAATATAGGATTTTCTCCCTACTGGGTGCAGCTCCAGCTATGGAACTCCCCGCCACAAGATGGCAATTTTGGACAGCTTAACAAGGCTTGCATGTAGCATGCCTGCTCCCTTCAAAGCAGCCATTTAGGAGAAACCGGATGCAGAAATTGAGAACTTGCAGAATGGAAAGGCAGGTTTGTCCTTAGCAGACCCCCTATCAAAATAATAAAAGGGATAATAAAATTTAAACTCTGCTGTTGGTTTACCCATTAACTATCTTTTCTCATATTTAATAGATAGGGGACAGGTTAAATTGGTGAGAAGTTTATAAAAAGTAGGCCTGCTTTGCAAGGGGGGGGGAACTATTACTGCAATATATTTATCAGTCTAGGGGGGGACAATATATGTGTTTTTGTCTCTCATCTTTTATAATGCACTTTTTCAAAGTTTGGTTCTGCTTTTGCAAAGTTTCCTTTTTGTATTTGAACTTTCTAAAATAACTGGGGGGGGGGGGAAAGAACAATATATAACAGGTACATCTCCACTGTCTCAGCTTCTAAGGTTACGACAACCCTTGCAGGGCAGACAGCACCCTCCCCAAGTGTAGCTGACCTCTCCCAGCCAGCCAGCAGGGTGTTGCCCCCAATGAATGACGCCCCGGCGGCCAGAGACAATCCCAGCCTCCTCCTTCAACCACCCTTGTTTCTCGACCCGTAGAGACAAGCCAGGGTGCAAATTGGTTGGGTCAGCTTTTCCTTCCACCCTCCCCCAGCAAGTTTACGCAGAAACCTGGTTTCGTCATTCCCCGCATTCCAGACTCTGCCAGAGATCAGCCGAGGACGAGCGTCGGTGGAAAGAGCCAGAATTACAGGGGGAAAAAAAACTGCCCTGGGAAAGTGTCCAAATTGTCTATTTGCCAGAAGTGTCCAGTGGCAGCAGCCTTCACAGGCCGGGCTTTGGGGGCCCATAAATAACGAGAAATTACTCCGTTCTCACCCTTTTCAAGCATCCAAGCAAAACCGCATTCTCCCTCCTCTCGTTTCCTGGTTCATGGAGCTGTTCCTAAGCCTCAGATCACTAAATTCCCCCTGTAGCTTTCTTCAAACTATTCTTACAAACTGTAGCTTTGCAAACTATTTTCTTCTTACAAACTGTAACTTTGCAAACTATTTTCTTCTTACAAACAACAGTGTGCCACTTTTAAAGGCCTGTGCACTTCCAACTCCCAGAATTCCCCCAGCCGGCTTGGCTTGGCTGGGGGAATTCTGGGAGTTGAAGTCCACAGGTCTTCAAGTTGCCAAGGTTGGACACCCCTGTTCTATCTTATGCCTGGTCTGTAAGGCCAACTGACCAGCAAATACAGAGGATAGGGATGATGATGCATCAATAGAAGCATTATTCCTATTTTTAAAAAATTAATTATACTCTTGAGGGCCTTTGAAAGAGCGTGCTAACCGATTTAGGCTGATGGCGGTGAGGAGGTTGGTAGCTGTATGTCTGTTCACCAATACAAGGCCAGAGCCAGGGAAAAGGCTGGGAGTAATGCACATCTGGGCGGGGAATTCAGAGATCCTAGCCACTCACCCCCAAAGGCAAGGGGCAAGGGACTCTTGAAAAGACAGCTGACCACCAATTGAAGAGGCAGGTAGCAGTTTCAGAAGAAAAGCTGCATTTTTCACTTGATTATAGCTTGTTGGGCAACCCTTTAAGTGCAGAAACCAACATTTCCTGGAGGTTGTGCCAGATGTTCATTCAGCCATAACAGTTGGGGTGCAAAGGCAGCTTTTTTTGGGGGGGAGGGGTGTCAAAAGGCAGCAACTCAGCTGCAGCCCCTGGAGCAGTGACCAAAGAATGTCTGCAAACATCCAGACAGCCACCAGAGGCCGCCAAAACCGTATCTTTTATGCTGGCCACCTAGTGGCTGTCAGGAGAATCGCAGCCCAGCTCTTATGGCTAACTCTTTAAACCGACTTTTCTTTGCCAACGAGACTGCAGAAGTACTTGGCAAAAAGGGGATCAAGCCCTTCCCCAAAAGCTCAGGACTACAAATATCATCATCCCTTTAGCGGCAACATGGGAGTTTCAGTCCCAAGAGAGAAGGCAACGCTCCAAAAGCAAACAGAAATGGAAGAGAAAGAGAAAAGGAAAGAGAGAGAGAGCGGGGGAAGGAAGGAAAGAGAAAGCAAGAAAGAAAAAGAAAGGAAGGAAGAAAGAAAAAGAAAAAAAGGAAGGAAGAAAGAAAGAAAAAGAAAGAAAGAGAAAGGAAGGCGAAAGGGTGGGGGAAGAGAAGAAAGGACGGGACCTCGAGCGAGGCGGAGATGGGCGTGGGAACCCTGGAGGTCATCCACGCGGCCAGCCCAGACGCGGAACTTTTGCAAAGCCACGTGCGAAAAGGAGAATGCTTCCCACCGCTCCACGTGGAAGAGAAGGAGGAAAAAAAAAAAAAAACCCCACAGGCGTGGGCTTTTTCCAGAGGGGTCCCCCCACGCCAAGATCACCTGGGGGGTCCCCCTTTCTCCCCTGTCTCTCTCCCCCCTCCCCCCAACGACTTACCTTCCTCCGCGTAGAGTGGCTGCGAGCGCCGCCGGATTAAGCAAAGCCGCGCCTTACTCTCGCCTCCCACGCCCGGCCGCTGGCTTTTAAGGCTGATGTCAGCGCTCCGCCGAGGGGTGGCGGCGACGCCTCCTCCCCCGGGGGCAGGAAAAAGGAAAAAGAAAAAAGAAAGAAAAGAAAAAAGAGAGAGAGTGAAAAAAGAAGAAGAAGAGAAACTCAAGGGGAAGAACTGGGAGAGGCCTTAAAGGCGCAAAGAGCCCATTCGGAGTCGATCTTGAGTAGCGCCAGCAACTCCGGGTCCGTGGAGGGAAAGCCTCGAAGAGCTTACTCCGGAGTCAGCAGCAGGAGAGAGCCTTGGCATCGGCGCTTGTTCTCGAGGATTTGAACCGCCCCCCCCCCCCCGTTCAAAGGGAAGAGTACCCAAAAGGACACCCATTTGTCTTAAATAGTATTGGGTTCCCTGTCTGGAGAAGGGGGTTGGACTAGAAGACCTCCAAGATCCCTGTTCTTTTGCTAAAAGCTCCCGAAATTGCTGAACTACAATTCCCAGCATCCTTCACGGTGTGGGGGCTTATTCCTAGGGAGTTGGGGCAACTACATCTGGAAGGGGGGGCATTGACACCCCCCAAGACTCAACATACTGCTTTGGCCCCCTCCTGTTTTCTCTGGCCAAATCGACTCCTCCCCCCTCTCAATCTTCTAGTCCATAAAGTGGCACAATTCGGCTCCAATACCTGGGATTCCCTTTTTGTAGCCTGAAGTTATGCAACCACCGTTGTTGCCTCAATAGAAGATAAAACTGAGTTGTTAAGTGAGAGAGTTGGAAGGGACCTTGCAGGTCATCTAGTCCAACCCTCCCCACCCAAGCAGGAAACTCTACACCATTTCTGACAGAGGGCAGTCCGGTCTTTCCACAAAAGCCTGTCGCTAAGCGAGACATTTGTTAAGTGCCCTATTTTATGACATTCTTACCACATGGAAAACCTCAATGTGGCTCGACTCTTCGGCCACGGATCAGGTCAATTCCACCATCCCTTTGTCCAGGAGAGACTGGACAGGCATTTGCCCAGAATAGTTATGGATGGTTCCTGCTTGAACAGTGTGGGGGTTGGACTAGAAGGCCTCCGAGGTCCCTTCCAACCCTATTGAGCCCCAACGTTTTGGTGGCTCCGCGAGTTAATGTGTACTGCGTTTTGCCCCATTTTACAGAACTTTACTTGCCGCCGTTGTTAAGCTCTTGTTAACTTAGTAGCAGGGTTGTAATATGAATTTGGCTTCCCCACTGACTTTGCTTGTTAGAAGGGGAATCACACCATCACGGGACACTGCAACCGTTGTAAAAGCGAGTCCGCTGCCAGATATCAGAATTTGGATTACGTAACCATGGGGATGCTGCAACAGTCATAAATGTGAAGTTATCATAGGTCATTTTTTTTCAGTGACCTAACTTCAGTCCCCAAACAAATGGTTGTAAGTCAGGGACTAAATGTATTGTATGTTCTACTAGCTCGATGCCATTAAAGGAACATTTTATTTGTATCTAACTAGCTGGATACCTGTGTTTCGCGACGAAACTATGTGTTCGGGCTTAGTTTTTGGACAGGAAAATAAGGGGGGGGGGAGAATTCTGCCTCTGCCTCCCAGCATCCATCAGTATTCATCTGGCTAGCGTCCTCCTGCCAGTGTGTGAGTTGAAGGCTGTTTGGAAACTGAAAGAGTATTTGCTGTGTGAACAAGAAGGGGACAGCAAGGATCCTGGGCGTGGCTTAGCTCAACTGTTCTGTACTAAAGCTGGTGGCTGCTGTGAAACTCCTCTGCTTGTGTTTTGCATTTGGAACATTTCTTTTCAGGGTGAGGAGGGGGACTCCTTAGCATCAGAGTGTGTTAATAATAATAATAACAACAACAATAATAATGACAATAACAACAATAATAATATAGGAAATACTCTAAATGCTCTGATGGTCATTTTGAAAAACCCTTTCTTAGTGAGCACCTAGAAGCCAAGAGGAAGATACGTGCCAAATGTCAAGTTTGTAGGCTTTACTGGAAATTTTGTGATGATGTGTGAGTGGTATTTCACACACACACACACACACACACACACACACACACACACACACACGATAACTTCTAGAGGGGTTGGTCTTTTTCATCTCTAGCACAAACCTCTCCCTTACCCATCCCCCTCTGCCTTCCAATTTCTCTCATTTAGTTCTAATTCTATTTTTAATTCAGATCTTTTTTTAAAAAGTCTTTTTTTGACTCAAGCTCAAATCCCATGGGCCTATCTGAATAGTGTGTGCTTGGCTTCTGTGCTTATTTGCCAGAATAAAACGATTCACTTCCCAGAAGGAATTCTTGATGGTGTCCTTTCCAATCCATAAATTAGCTGCCAGCTCTCAAATGGCCAGTTTTACCAGATTTACCAATTTGGAAGCCTTTCACAGGTCAGACAAAAGAAAGGGGTAGCTCTTCAGTTTTTGGCTGGACTGTGGAATCATTGGATAACCCACTTCCTGAGTGTGTGACCATATACAAAACCACAATGGAAAACCCGAAGGCCAGGCAATTTAAAAATGCAATTTAATAAATGCAATTTATTTGATCTTTCTCCTGAGCTGATTGAAGTGCCTCGCACAACAACGGCGAGAAATCCTCTCTGCACAAAAAAATAGAGATAACTTTTAATTCCCACAATGGATGACCAGTTGGCAAAGCTGATGAGAGCTCTCGGAAGCAGCTAAATTGTTTGCTTTTATGAAAGAATACAATTAATTTTGTTTCTCCTTGGAAACCACTTCTGGACTTGGTGCTTGAGGTAGAGAACAAAATATGAAACTTCCAATTTTGGGTTCTGCAGATTAGATAAGATTTGTCAGTATAGAAACTGCTAGTACATTTTACTACGCAAAAGTAAAAAAGTCAAGGTTGCAAGTTATGATCTTATTTTACTGCGTTAAAAATAATCGAAAGTCATTTTTTTCCTTTCCTCTTTTACCCTACCCTTTTTTCTCTTCCCCTTTTTCCTCCCCTACATTTTTTTTTCATTCCCCCCCCCCTCCTTTGTATCTGACGTTTTGATAATATATATAAAAAGAAAAGAAATGTGTTTTGCAAACAAGGACATGGAGGGAACTGAATCCTTCTCACAAGGAAGCCTCCCTCCTTCCTTTCCCCTCCGGGCAGCTCTGGCCTTCCTCCATCCCTTCGGGATGCACGTCACTTGCCAAACAAAACCAAATTTGGGAAGACAGGAAACGAATTCCAAAATCCACCCCACCTCCTCCCCAACCGCCCGGGTCATCCACCCTCAATCCTGTCTCTAACTGAGCAACGAAGGAACGGATTCAGCCATGAGCAACTTTCCCAGCCAAAAATTAGCCCCCTTAAAAACCCCGCTTTTCTAAAAGTTTGGGGCAGCTTTGAAAGTTTGCTAAAACTTGGATTTGTTTTGTTTTCTTTTCCTGGCTGAAGGCAGACAGGGAGGGGAGTTGAAGGGAAGAAGCATGGAGCTAAAAACTAAGAATGAAGCTAAAAACACAACAGAAGGACCACTTCCTTTGCTTGCTGCATTCCTTGAGGCAGGCGTCAGCTTTCAGCTATGCAGTTCCCAATGACATCATTGTAGCTCCTACCCTCCTTTCCCAGATGCCAGGGGGAACAGCTCTGGGGATTAGGTCCTCTCTGGTGCAACCCCCCCCTCCCCAAATCGTAAAATGCTGGCTGGGAACAAAGGAACAAGGATGACGATTATCAGTGCTCTGGGCTAAGAGCCTCCAAACTTGGCGATTTTCAGATTTGTGGGCTTCAAGTCCCAGCATTCCCTAGTTTGGCAACCGTCCTTGGCATGGCTGGCCGGGGAATTCTGGGTAGTTGGAAGTCCACAAGCCTTAAAGTTTGGAGACACCCCCCCCCCACTCCTGCTTTTGGGTTATCAAATCTGTGGAGCCTTTGCAAAAAAATAAAAATAAAAAAATCCCCCAGGTCAATTTTGTCTACCCATTCGGATCCACTTGGCAACAGGCACCTATTTGGGACCGTGGCCCTATCCTGGGATCGAGTGATCCCCGTTCGTTTAATCTTTCCAGCCAGCTTCCGGCAAGCACAGTCAAGGAGGGAAGGACTGCTGCAAGGTTCGCTTAGCAACGGCACCGATCTGCCTAACGACGATGGCAAAAAAATAAAATGAAGCAGAACGAAGCACGACTTTGCCGAAAAAGACTTGCCTGCCAAAAATTGGGGTTCTATGGTCGTCGTTAAGCCAAGGATGATCTTGTACGGATACAGATGAAGAGTTGGAAGGGACCTTGCAGGTCATCTAGTCCAACCCCTGCCCAAGCAGGAGACCCTGCCCTATTTCTGACAGAGGGCAGTCTAGTCTCTTCTTGAAAGCCTCCAGGGATGAAGCTCCCGAAGCAACACACCCTGAAGCAGCTTTTGTGAGTCAGAAATAAGTCACACTTCCCCTGACCGACAACTGAAAATGGCAGGTTCCTTGTTTTTGTTTTTTTAAAGAGTAGCATCACCCCCGATTCAGATCTGGCCTGCAGCTGGCGACCAGATCCTGCGCATGCAAAGGATTCCCCATGAACTCTGGAGCACTTCTGACAGCCTCCAACACAACGCAGGACACCCTTGTGAGTCGCCATAGTATAGATTCTCCTGCTTGAGCAGGAGGCCGGACTGGAAGACCTCCAAGGTCCCTTCCAGCTCTATTCCTATTCCTTTGCAACCACCCAACTTTTCTGCATCTCGGGGGGGGGAGGGGGGTCCAGAGTTCTGACTCTCTGTTACAGGTAAATCCTCGACCAGCTGCGGTTGTTAGGTTGCCAACTTAACAAGCCCCAGCCGTTCACTTCACAACTGTGGCCAGAAAGGCGTGGAGTGTTGCAAAACTCACTTTACTTTTGAGAGCTAGCTCTCTTGGGGACTATTCAAAGTTACGACAGCACTGAAAAAAAAAAGTGACTTATGGCCAGTTTTCACACTTTGGACCGTTGCTAGCAGCCCCATGGTCACCCGGTCAAAATTCAGAGGCTTGGCAACCGACTCGCGTTTATGATGGTTGCGGTGTCTCTGTGTGTGTGACGGTGATCACTTTCCAAACAAGCCAAGTCAATGGGGATTCGCTGAACCACCGGGTTCCCAATGAATCAGCTGCAAGTGGTTCACTTAACGACGGTGGCAAGAAAGGTTGTAAAATGGGGTCAAAGCTCACAATTGTTGTCGTAAGTGGAGGACTCCCCACGATTGACTGAGAAGGCACAAAGATTTCAAAAGCTTTGAGGGGAAGCCTCTTTTGACACTGCACCTTCAGATGGAGGCTCCATTTCAAGAACAGCACCCCGATTCCGTCACAAGCCTGAAATTTGGGGTGGAGCTTCAAAACAAGGCAGAAGGTGAGCATAACTCTTTGAGTTTATGCTCTCTGTTTTTTTTTTTAACCTTCAGGCTTTAATATTTTTTACTCTCTATTCCTAATTTTTAAAATTCTTTCTTCAAAACTGTTATCGCCTAGAGAGGCTGCCTATCTGCTCCAGCCATAACTTAATATTTCTCAATCTGGGATTTTAAGAATGGGGAAACGGAAGATGAAACGGCGTTTCTATTTGCTGCCGAAATTTGGATATTTGCCCCACGGTCCTAAGTCCTTGGGGACCGTGAGCCTGTGGCTTTCCGGATGCTGTGGGACTATATCTCCCATCATCGCTGACCACTAGCCAGTGAATCAGGACTGGGCAGGGGTGGGATTCTTCTGGTTTGGACGAACCAGATGTTAAATTTGCATCTGGTTCACCAAACCGGTAGTTGAAATGACCGGCTGGCCTCACCCACCCACCCACCCTTCTCCTCCCCTCCCGAGTTTCCACGTGGTCCACTTTGGATGCAGGTAAGTATAAGGTCTGTGCGGAGGCTCTGGGAGGGTGAAAAACAGGCCTTCCGGAAGTCCAGAATGGGCCTGTTTCCAGCTTCCAGAGTTCGGGGCAGGCTGTTTTCGCCCTCCCAAAGGCCCAAGGAAAAGCCTCTGGACCCTTGGGAAGGCAAAAAAAAAAAAAAAAAACACCAGTCCTCCCACCACAAGATTTTTGAATCCCACCCCTGGGGCTGGGGGAAGAGATCCAATCTCCTCCACTCATTTAATTTCCCTCTTTTCCTCGCCTGCCTTCAAACAAGCCCCTAGACCAATTCTCAAATTTCTTTTAACACCTTCAATGGCCCAACCCCGTCCTTTTGCAAACCAGCTCTTATATTATGTGCTATTTTGTGTGTTAAGAATTTACAAGACGCCAAGATTTGGTAAAATGTTCTTTTTTTTTTCCCCCCCCCAGCAAAGCCTCCATTGACCAAACATCCCATCACCAGCTGCTTCTGATCTAGTATCCGGCTGAAAATAAATCACAAGTATGTTTACACACAAAGACATCCACAAGGGTGGCGCCAATGTATTTTTCTTCCTGCCTGGATAAATTACTCCAGAGATTTGGGAAAAAAAAGTTGTTGTTTTTTAAAAAATTGCCTGGTATCTTTCAAACTTTGAAGTTAGAAAAAGTTCTCCTGCAGGCCTCTAGAGGCCAGAGTTAGCATTCAGATTGTCCCAAAGCTGCCCTCTTGTGGACAGTGGGCAAATTGTCCCACCGAAAAAAATCCCAAGGAGAGGATTTCAGAATAAGGTGGCTTGTTCAAATCGCTCATCCTTCCCGCCCGGGTCCCTCTTCTGTCGCCGTTGCTGAATCATTTCTCGCCGCCGCTGGTAAGCGAGGAATTCCTTGCGCAGGGCGGCGCAACGCTCCTCGGGACTAGCCAAGGGCAACGGAGAGCTGGACCCGTCCAAGGCGCCGACCGACTGTGAATTAGTCGGAGACGTTCTGCTGGATTCGGTTGAATCTCTGAAGCCTGCAAAGGGGAGGCAGAGGAAGGCACAGGTTCAAGTCACGTTAAACCCACCCTTTGGGGGAATGAGGTCAGATTGCTTATTTAATTAAAAACTAATTAATTAATTAATTAAATCATTATCATTAGGTCCTGTGCAGGGAGTGGTACGGTGGCCTAGAGGCTCTTGCCTCGTAATCAGGAGGCGGTAAGTTCGATCCTAGGTACAGGCAGATATTTCTCTCTCTGGGCACACCGAGAATATTATCTGCTGAACAAAACTCCGCACTGGTGACAGGAAGGGCATCTGGCCATTCAAACTCTGATAGCTCCATTTGGTTGCTCAGATTCCACCCTGCAAGGGATTATGGGGTCGTTAAAAGGTTGTTTTCCAATGTTTTCGATTTTTTGTATCATGTTCAGCACTGTCCCAAGGGACATTCATAATCTTAAGACCTCCCTTAATTTTGGGGGGCAAATTTAATTTCATTTAATAATTTAATTTTGGGGGGCAAATTTAATTAATTTCATGAATAAAATCCCTTTCGGAACGCGCTCTTTCCTACACGCTGGAGAGATCGGCTTACTCTGCTTCTCCAAGTCATGGGCCGCGATGGTGGAAATGGGCCTTTTGGGATCTCCGCTCCGATAGAGTTGTAAGGCGTCCAGTAATTCCGACTCCAGAGCGAACTCCGAATCCCACTCATAGTTTTCATCCACGGAGGTGTTCCTCCTAGAAGAGACCAGGAAAGTGTAAGCCAGATGGGCGAGGAAAATGAAAATCTAGAAATGGGTTGGCTCAGAGAGTCACTGTGGTGGAGCAATTGAAGGCAGCAGACCCCGAATTCCAGTCCTGTTTGGATACCAAGCCAGCTAGGTGCTTTTGTGCCAGGAGACGGTGAGTTCTAGTCCTGCCTGAGGCATGAAAGCTGGCTGGGTGCCCTTGGGCCAATCACCAGGAGACAGTGAGTTCTAGTCCTGCCTGAGGCATGAAAGGCAGCTGGGTGACTTTGGGCCAATCACCAGGAGACGGTGAGTTCTAGTTCCGCCTTAGCCATGAAAGGCAGCTGGGTGACTTGGGCCAATCACCAGGAGACGGTGAGTTCTAGTTCCGCCTTAGCCATGAAAGGCAGCTGGGTGACTTTGGGCCAATCACCAGGAGACGGTGAGTTCTAGTTCCGCCTTAGCCATGAAAGGCAGCTGGGTGACTTGGGCCAATCACCAGGAGACAGTGAGTTCTAGTTCCGCCTTAGCCATGAAAGGCAGCTGGGTGACTTGGGCCAATCACCAGGAGACGGTGAGTTCTAGTTCCGCCTTAGCCATGAAAGGCAGCTGGGTGACTTTGGGCCAATCACCAGGAGACGGTGAGTTCTAGTTCCGCCTTAGCCATGAAAGGCAGCTGGGTGACTTGGGCCAATCACCAGGAGACGGTGAGTTCTAGTTCCGCCTTAGCCATGAAAGGCAGCTGGGTGACTTTGGGCCAATCACCAGGAGACGGTGAGTTCTAGTTCCGCCTTAGGCATGAAAGCCGGATGGGTGACTCATCGTAAATGTGAGCTGGCTGCTAAGTACCCAGATTGCAATTGGGATGGGGGGGGGTGGATGACATTACGCTGATTGGAATGCAAGGAACCATCTAAGTCATGCTTTTGTCAGTGTCGTCATAACTTCAAACAAACTGTCATAAGTTGAGGACCTACTGCAGAATGGAATCTGGGGGCCCTCAAATTTTCAATGAAAAGATGCTTTGCAAGGAACATCCCCACCTCGTGGATACATTGGGAATAGCAGCTTCTTTTCCATCTCTCAGAGCCAAAATTTGGGATAAGCATAACTTTTTTTCTTCTTCTCCCCGTTCCAAAGACCCTCAACACCTCCCCCCAAAACACAATCGGATCAATGTTTAGCATCTGAGCCAAACTCCAAAGGAAACGGAAGCAAGTTGCGTTCACACAACCACGCCAGACGAGGCGGAAATAAACAGGGAAAGTTCTGAGGCAAGGCAGCGTAAGGGGTGAACTGCTGTCTGGAATCTGAACAGGTGTGTGTTTTGCACATCCTGGCTGGATCCAGTCAGTCATTGGGGGTGGGTGGGTGGGTGTCTGAATTAAATTGCAAAATTGCAAACCTCTTTTCAAGGCCTATTATTTGAGGGATGCTGCTACTTTGACTTAGCAGGCTGAAATTCCTCAAAAACGCTTTCCAAAATTCAGCTCTGGAGCTAAATAGTAACAAAATAAGGGGGAAAAAAATCTGTAACCGTGCCTTCCAGTTTTAGAACGTAAGGGAATTTGCTTCCTCTTCTGGCCTGGATCATAACAGCCGAGTGCCAGACAGATTCCCGTCTTCTGTGATTAAACCAAGATTTGTTCAAAGCCAGCCAACACCGGGTTAATTAAAGCTTAAACGAATAATTCCCTCTCCAGGCACAACCTAGCTCTGGAAAAAATGCCTTGAATTTACAGAGGGAAGGTTGCAATTCCACTAGAGGTCGCCTCTGAGTTCCTAAAGAGGGAGGCTCAGTCTTAAGGACTAGAAACTTGTTAACATTTTTGTTTCTTGAACCTCGCGCTCCTCCTCCTTAGGACCATCTGAAACAAAATGGATACCTACAAAAGGCTCAGCCTCGCGACCCTCCCAGGATTCGACCTCACCTTTTCTCCAACACAGCTTCTAAATTCTCCTTTTTGGATCTGTTCTCTTCTCCCACGGAGCTGCTTCGGCAACTGGGCGCTTCTCCGAAGGGGGAGCTGAGATAGCTGCCCGCCACGGAGGTGGCCAACGACGGCGGTCTTAGGAAAGAACCACTGCCTCGCCCGCTGCTTTGGCTGGTCAGGCTGCCCCTCAGGAATTTCTCCAAGGGGAGGGCTTGTGGGAAATTGGCAGCAGGAGACTTGTGTTTCTCGGGGGACAGCTCGGGCAAGGGGAGGTCCAGGCAAGAGAGCTCAGCCTGGGGGCAATCCGGAAGGAGCTGGGAGGAGGGCGAGGATGACGGGAGCGTGCATAACCATCCTTGATCCTTTGGTGGTGGGCTCTCCGTCCTGGAACAGAGGTACGGCGGGCAAGCCAGGGACCCTGGCAAAGGCGTCTTCGGTGGGCCCGTATCGGGATCCGGAAGTCGGAGGAAGCACGTTTCCGCGAGCTGATCCTGAACAGAGTTCAAATCGGCCTCCATGTCCATGTAGATCGGACTAGCTGGCCTATCCTGGTCCGGAACCAAGGACCTCCGGGGGCTGCCCAGCAGACCGGGCTCGTGGTCGATGGTCTCCCCCGAGAGTCCGTCTTCCTTCTCGTTCTCCTCCAGCGGCCAATCGCCGTCCACATTCATCTCTTTGAAGAAGGGCAAGCTCAGATACTGGAGGATCCCACTCTGAGCCGAATTACTCGCGCTGGCCTGGACTCTTGGGGACGGAGAAGTCACTTGGGACGTACGGTGAGGCGAGGACGACGGAGAAGATGCCACCACATTGTCCCGGAGCCACAGAGTCTCTGGGACAGCGTCGTATGATGTAGCGGCCACCGGGCTGATGTTGACAATATGCAAGGGCTCGCCTTCCTCCGCCAGGCTGCTGCTGCTGTAGTCGAAATAACGGCCCTGGCGATGCCCGGAGGCCTTGGCTTCCTGCTGGGCCTGGCTGGTGTTCTTGGCTCTCAGGTGGACGCCGTGGTGCCATCCAGCATCGTCGGGAGAGGAGAAGACCTGGAGATAGGGCTCTGGTGGGCTTTCGCCGTTCTCCAGGTAGGAGAAGGGGCTCTGGTGTTCTCGGGACGCTTCCTCGCTCTGCACCACGAAGCGGCCATCGGGACCACGGGAAATGCGTTCAAGAGGAAGCGGCTGCTCCACGTGGCTCTCGTAGAGGACGTAATTGGTGCTGTCCATGGCATGGCCGCCGGAGAGATCGAGGCTGAGGTTGCGGCCGACTTTTTCGTTCCACAAGAGGGTTCGGCGAAGACTCTGATTGGGGGACCCCTGAAATTTCAGCTTCATAATGCTGTCCGGGCTAGCTGTACCTGTTGAATGCCTGTAGGTAGAAGAAAGAGAGAGGGAGGGAGGGAGAGGGAGAGAGAGAGAGAGAGAGAGAGATGGCTTCTTTTACTAACTGCAGCAAGTGGTTCTTCCACCCAATCACAATTTTCCCTAACCGGAGCCATAGTTCTTAAATAAATTGCTGCAGTTAAGAGTTGGAGATCATCTAGTCCAACTCCATGCTCAAGCAGGAGACCTTACACCATTCCTGACAGAGGGCAGCCCAATCTCTTCTTGGAAGCTTCCAGGGATGAAGCTCCCACAACTTCTGAAGGCAACTTCTGTTCCGTGGGTTGATTGTTCTCCCTGTCGTAAAATGTCTCCTCATTTCCAGGTTGAATCTCTCCTTGTTCAGTTTCCATCCATTCTTATTCCTTATCTGGCCTTCAGGTGCTTTAGAAAATAGCTTGACCCCCTTCCTCCTCCTCTCTGGGGCAGCCCCTCCTCAAATATTGGAACACTGCTGTCTTAAGTCAGTAAACACGGTTGTTAAATGAATCTGGATTCCTCATTGATGTTGCTTGTCAGAAAGTCGCGAAAGGTGAGCACATGACCTTGGGAACTGCAATAATCAAGAACTACCTGTAAAGGTTTATTACGGAGGAAAAGAATACACCCCCCCTTTGCATGATAGCCCCGTTTAGTAAAGAAAAAAAATGCTGTGAGGTCCTTGGTGCTCTTTGAACTTGATTATTTCCTTGCAGACGTTTCATTACCCAGCTAGGTAACAACATCAGTATTAGAAGGGTGTGGGGTTTGCTGAATGGAGAAGGAAGAGGAAGGAGAGGAGGATAACTATGGGATCCTTGGTGCTCTCTGAGCTTAGTTATTTTCTTGCAGACGTTTCATTACCCAACTAGCTAATAACATCAGTACTAGAAAAGTGTGGAGTTTGCTAAAAGGAGGAGGAGGACGAGGACGACTGGGCTCCATGATGCTCTCTAATTTCTCTTATTTTCTTGCAGACGTTTCATGACCCAACTAGGTAACGTCATCAGTGCTGACGCCTGAGCTACAAATATTCTCTTCTATCAGGAAAAAAAAACAGCAGGTAAGAGGGAAAGGCTCTGCAGAAGCAACCAGGGAAAGGAAGGGTAAGTAATGCAACGGTGCAACTTACTGCGTTGAGAGAAGCTTCTTGGCGGAGGAAAACACAATGGGTAGATCTGGAAGGTCATGAGAACACAAAAGGGGAATTACACAGGGAGGAACACAAAACCTGGAAATTAATAATCTGGCAGTGGGATGGACGATTGCCACACCGCAACCTGCAGGCCCACCCACACACACACACAGAGCTTTTGACCAGAGTTCCCAGATCCCTCAAGACCCAGCCCAGCCCACCTTGCAGGGTGCTGGTTGTGGGGAAAATAGGAGGAGGAAGGATCATTGTGTGCATGTTTGCCGTGTTGATTTGTTTATAAAAATAATGGCAGGATTTCAAAAAGCAGAAATGAACAAGACAAAAACCATTGCATTCCATTTTTAAAAAAATAATCAAATTTATATTAGGTATAAAGTGCAGGAAAAAAAAAAAAAGATAATGCCTGGTAAATATAAATGCGAGTGTGTTTGCAAAGTCCAAGGTGAGATTTTTCCCAAGAGGCTTTCATAACAGCCACAGGGAAGGGTTGACCTGCCAGTGTGAAGTGTGGCATAGTGAGTTGGGTGTTTGGGTTCAGTGTTTTTCTACTGTGACAACTTTAACATAACTCCCAGAATTCCCCAGCCAGCATGCTTTAAGATGGATGGACTTCATCTCCCAGAATTCCCCAGTCAGTGTGTTTTCATGTCTGGACTTCAACTCCCAGAATTCTCTAGCGATTCAAGGGGAGAAGGCTACAATTCACTTCCTCGGAGCTTTCCAGGGTCCTGAAGCAGCCCAGCCTAAAATCTGACTTGAGCTAGGAATGACTGTGGACTCCACATTTGGAGGTCAAACATCCCCAGTGCAGTGACGTTCTGGGAACATGCCAGCTTTCCACTGATGGCTCTTTTCCCGAAGGGAAACCAAAGCACGAAGAAGATGCCACCTATCCAGCGTTCCACAGCGGAAAAAGCGACAGTAATATTGTTAGCTGTGTTTTTTTCCAATTGAAAAACAACAGCTCCTAATTCCCTCTTGCTTTCTTAGGAAGGAAGGAAATAAACACGACAAAGATTCTCTGAGGCTCAAAAATCCACATTACGCCCAAACATCCTTTCAGAATAGGCAGCTTAGCAAACGGCTGTCCACCATACCTCCTCCTTCTCCCGTACGTCAATTGAAGACTCAGTCATCCAAGGCCAAAAGTATCACAAAAGTTGAAATCATGACAACTGGACCAAAGTTTATTAAAACAGAGATGTTTTGTTATTCATCCAATCAAAACGAAAATCATGAGAATGTACTAACTGTTGCCAAACAGACTGTAGGGGGTTCCTCCCTAAAAGTGAGAAAATAAACTTTACAGATACTTTTAGCCTGGATGATTGAGCGTTTGCATATTGATTTCCATTTTGGGGAGAAACCTATCAGAGTGTTTGCATTATGAGACAACCCAGGAGCAAAACACAGTGCACAAGAGACTTAGACATTTAACCGTGGTTTATATACAAGACCTATCCAGAAATATATGTGGTAAGCAAAATACCTGACAAGCAATCAATCTTCTTCTTAACTCTACATGGAGAACTCTGCAATGAATACCGACACAAGGAGAGAGAACACGGCCTCTAATGGCTGCTTTATATAAACACCTCTTAAAGGGGTAGAACCCCATCCGCAGTCTTAAAAGGGAAAAAAAACCCATACTATGCTGATTCATTCTTATTTCATCAGTCTTATAACTGCATCAGACTTACAGCAGCTGGCAGCTATTACAACTGCTGGTCAGCTCTTAAATCTTAATACCTCAATAAACTCCTCCCCCCGCCAGTCAATATGGCAAGAGTTAAGTCTATTCCGACGACTTTCTGCCTATCCAAAATTTTCATTTTGACTGAAGATGTTACCTGGATGAGTTAAAAAAAAAAAAAAAAGCCCCAATTTTAATAAACTTTGGTCCAGTTGCTTTGGTCCACTTTTGGAGGGGGGCTCTTACCTTGCCTGCGTTTTCGGAGACGGGCTTGTCTCCTCCGGTTCATGACACAGGCGGCCATGGTGCTGAAGATGACTGCTGTGCTCAGGAAGCAGACGCCCCCAATCACGCCGGCCAGCACAGGTTGGGGTAGCATCTCAGGGAGCTGGGTGCGAGATGGGTACACTTCCATCCCTGCGGACGCCAAAGCAAAGCGAGAGCAATCAAAAATGTTGTCGTTTGACCACTTATCTTCGTGATCCCATGGACCCACAGCCCTCCAGGCTCCTCGGTCATCCATCATCTCCGGAGTTTGCCCACATCCATGTTCCTTGTGTCAATTACAAGTGGTCCTCGGCCTTACGGCGGTTTGTTTAGTGACCATCCAAAGTTACAACAGCCCTGAAAAAAGTGACTTAAGACCGTTTTTCGGTTATGACCTTCACAGCATCCCCATGATCGGGTGTGATCCACACTCAGACGCTTGGCAACCGACTCATATTTATGGCGGTTATTGTGTCCCGGGAGTCACGCCGATCCCCTTTTGTGACCTTCTGACAAGCAAAGTCAAGGGGGAAGCCAGATTCACTTAATGTCAGGATTCCAGCAGTTACCCCCACTTAAATCATGAGTCTTGAGCCAAACTACCAAAACTTTAAAAAGGATTTATTGGGAGTTATCATGCCGGCATTGCCTGGGTGTATAGCTGACTCTGAGACATATAATTCACTGTCTCCCTTGACCCTGGTTTTCCTCTCCACCCCCTGGGTGTATCATAATTCATATTCTCCAACAGGACACCTCCATAGCCAAGAGTCAACAATCAAACTCTCCAGTTAGAATTTTGCATGGCAGAAACTTCAGTCACCTAGTTACTATCTTTGAAAACATTTATGGAATGCACTTTCGGTTTGCAAGCTGCCGCACTGCTCCCCCCTCCCTTTCTATTGACAACTCTAAAAAGACCAGAGAAATGTTTTAGGAGTTGACAGTTAAGGAGCCTCGGTGGCGCAGTGGCTAGAGTGCAATACTGCAAGCTGCTACTGCAATTTGGCAGATCAAATGCCACCAGGCTCAAGGTTGACTCAGCCTTCCGTCCTTCCGAGGTGGGTAAAATGAGGACCCAGACTGTTGGGAACAAGAGGCTGACTCTGTAAACTGTTTTGAGAGGGCTGTAAAGCAAGTTGGTGCTGTTGCTATTGCTATTAAACAATCATGTGATTAATTCATCAATGGCAGGGATTCGCTTAACAACTGTGGCAAGGAAAGTCGTAGAATGGGGCACAACTCACAGAACAATTGTCTCACTTAGCAACAGAAATATTGGATTCAATTGTGGTCGTAAGTCAGGGACTACCTGTACACCATCTAACTATCCCATCCTCTGCCCCTTCGCCTTCCATTTTTCCCAACATCAGGGCCTTTTCCAAAGTTTTCTGATTAGGTATCTAAAACAGTTCAATTATGGCAATGGGACCAAATGTTGTTAATCTCAGACATTTTGTTACTCATCCAACTAACTTCAGTCAAAATAAGAAAAATTAGTCAGAGAGTAGTTGGCTATAGTTAATACATTCCAACGACTCTCTAGCTCCCTGCCTAGTTTTTTTTTTTAAATTCTATTTTAACTGATGAATTTATTTGGATGAGTAATGAAACGTCTCAGATTAACAAGCTTTGGTCCAATTGCCACGATTTAATCGTTATCAATACTTTTGGCCTGGATGATTTAGTCTTCATTTACACACTTCTGATTAGGTGTCCAAAGTATTTTAGCTTCAGCATCTGAATTAAATATGTATCATTCATGTACAACACACCAAGCTTGTTTGACACTCATTCTGGCCATTTCTTGTCCAAGGCTCAGCCTATTTAATAAATTGGTAACTAAAGTAGTATTAATTGTATAAAATATTAAATAACTAAAGCATTACTGAAGTGATATGTCCTATGATAAAAGTTAGGAGCAGAAGCAAAGCTAAATCAAAAAAGAGGTTGATCATTCCAAACAAGGGAGCAGTAGGATAAAAAATAAAGAGAGGGATAAATTTTTCTGAGCTAACCTAGTCAGAAATATAATAATTAATATAATTGTTAATATAATTCAGAATTTTAGAAAAATGAAGAATTACTCCTATATCAACAGGCAACAGACGAGGTCCTTTTAGTATAAGGTTTCTCAACTCTGGAAACGTTCAACTCCCAGAATCCCCCAGCCAGACATGCTTTGAAATGCATGGACTTCAACTCCCAGAATCCCCCAGCCAGCATGGTGGCTGGTTGGGGAATTCTGGGAGTTGTAGTCCACTCTTCTGAAAGTTGCCAGCATTGAGAAACACAGTTTTAGATTCAATCAGACAATTCAATCAAGTTGAACCACATCCTTGGCTAGCCATCAAGATTGACTAGCTCATCATATGCCAGATGTTGCTGGACTTACCCGTAGTTGAAACATTGACCACGTTACTGGGGTAACTGATGTAGCTACCGGCAAAGGCCATCAGGCGGAACTCATAGAAGGTATCCTGCATTGAAAAGGGGAAGAATTAGCCAATGGACATTAGGTCCGCCCGCCAAAGTGGATGCTATCTCACCGTCATGAGCAAGCAACAGAGCAAGGCATTATGTGCGCAAATAAAAATAAACTGTGGAGGAATAGGGCCAGCAGATAACGCTGAACTGGATAAAACACTCTCGTTTTGAGGTTTTATTCATGTTCTCAACCTTAGCAACTTTAAAATGGGTGGACTTCAACTCCCAGAATTCCCTAGTCAGACTTAGGAATTCTGGGAGTTGGAAGTCCACCCAGTTTCAAGTAGCCAACACTAAGAAACACTGTGCTAAATAAATACACTTTTCCTCATGCGAACCCCATCCCTCTGGGGGCTGAGGAAAAAAAAACAGGGGCTTGCAAAGGTAGAACTGGGATGAGACTCACCTTGATGAGTCCAGGCACCAGGAATTGGGTCTCGGAGCTGGGAATGGAGCCACTCAGCACCTCCCACTTCCCCCGATTCTGCCGCAGCTCCAGGGAATATCCCATTAAGGCTGTAGGATCGTGGAGCGGAGGTTCCCACAGGAGAAGGACCCCACGTGTGGTCTCGTTGGATCTCAGGAACTGGGGTGGGGGAAGCAAGACCAGGGAGGCCGTGGTTGGAAGGATGGGGGGCGCAGCCTGAGTGGGGACCCCTGAAAGAGGAAGAACAAGAGGGTTGCTTTGAGGAAGGACGCAGATTGCTTTGATCTTTCTAGGTCTTCCTCCTTGGCTGACTCTTGCAAAATACAGGTAATCCTTGATTTAACAACCATTCGTTTAGTGACTGTTTGTGACAATACCACTGAAAAAAAGAATGATTTATGACCCGTCTGTGCACTTAGGACCATTGCAGCATCCCTAGTCACATGATCAAGATCTGGCCGCTTCGCAACCGGCATATGTTTACAATAGCTGCAGCATCCCAAATGATCACCATTTGCAACCCTTCCTAGCCGGCTTCCGGCGAGCGAAGTCAATGGGGGAAGCTGGATTCGCTTAATGGCTGTGATTCGCTGAACAACCGCAGCAATTCGCTTAACAACCGTGGCTAAAAAAGGGTCAAAAAATTGGGTGCAGCTCATTTAAAAAGCACCCGGATTAACAATTCTGGTTTCCACTGTGATCGTAAGCTGAGGACTACCAGTGTACTGATCAATTGGCTTTCCACGTCACTTGTATGTGGAGGTAAGCCACACTGGCATGGTGCAGTACGTTTGCCTTTTCAAACATGCACCCCAAGAGGAAAGTCAGAAACATTATGTGGGCACCCCCTGGCACGATGAATCCATACCCATCTTATTTACAAAGGTTAGAATAAAGGAACGTAGAGCGGATTTTGGTGATAAATGAGTGACACATTCCTGAAGGAGCTGCAGAAAAGATTTCACAGTCCCGGGAAAGAGGGACGGGTGAGAAAGAAACTCAAAGCAAATTCTGCCTTGATTTTCTTCTGGGACAAATCCAGCCCAAAATTCTGGGTTTACTACAGGCAGTTCCTCGATTTACAGCAGTTCGTTTTGTGATCTAAATGCCAGTTACAACGGCACTGAAAAAAAGTGTTGAATTTGCGTTATCGACAAACAAATAAAGGGAAATAATTTGTCGCGAAAGCGCCTTCCTGCCTTCCTCCTGGGTTGGGGCTGAAAGGAGAAAGCGGAAGCAGTATGGCCCGTCCCCTAATTGGGTAGACCAGGTTGCCCTGGTAAGACTGGTCTCACCGGAAAAACACTCACTGAAAAAAGTGACTGATGACCGTTTTTCATACTTTCGATCCGTGATCACGCAATCAATAATTCGGGCGCTTGGCCAACTGACTCATATTTATGATGGCTGCACTGTCCCAGGATCACGCGGTCCCCTTGTACGACCTATTGACCAGCAAATTTAATGGGGAAGCCAGATTCACTTAACAACTAGATGACTAACTTATCAAATGCGGCGATTCACTTAGCTGCGGTGGCAAGAAAGGTGGAGCAAAACTCAACTTAGCAACTGTCTCGCTTATTAGCAAACAAAACTTTTGGAATCCATTGTGGTCGACTTTGTGTTGAGGACTTCTTGTATTTCTGGGTCCCCCTTGGGACTCTTTCTTGACTTGGTCAACAGCCTAGAACAGTGGTGGCTAACCTTTTTGGGCTCCTGTGCCAAAAACTGCACACGCATCAGTGCACATGCATTCGCATGCAGCACCCAGTATGCAATGCGTCCCCCATGCCCCCTGCCCATGTGCACGTAATCCCCAGGCCCCCACCCCTTTACCTGCACACTGGGGCTCACAGCTGATTTTTCAGCTGGTTTGAGGCCTTTTTCAGCCTTCCAGAGGCTTGGAAAAAGGCTTTCCAAGGCTTTTCAGGATGAATTATAGGCCCATTTCATCACTTCCGGTATTACAGGAAGTGACGAAATGGGCCTATAATTCGGCCTGAAAAGCCTTGCAAAAGCTTTTTCCAAGCCTCTGGAAGGCTGAAAAAAGGCCTCAAACCAACTGGAAAAATCAGCTGTGAGACACGCACACACGCAATGAGGTAACTTTGCTACGGCTCGCATGTCTCTGCAAATGGCTCTGTGTGCCACTTGTGGCATGCGCGCCATAGGTTCGCCATCACAGGCCTAGAAGGCCTGGCTATCCTACCCATCTCCTTTGTCTATGCTAACCAGAACCCTGGTTATTAGAATTGGAAGAAACCAGCCTCCCGCCCCCGAGCATATAGCGGTTACAGCTTCTCACCCAAAGGCGTGATGGAGAGGATTTCACTGAATGGACCGCTGCCGAGTTTGTTCTGAGCCAAGACGCTGAACTGGTAGCTCATATCTGGCCGGAGGTTCTCCACCAGGATGTGGGAAGCCCCCACAGGCACCGGCAATGAGGCCCAGTCGTGGTGGGGCCGGTTCAGGCGTCTCAATCTACCATTCAAACAAACAGCGTGATGTCACGGAAGGAGAGTTTGATTTCTACCAGGGTTGCCCAAGTTGGCGGAAATGGCAAAAAACAGACCCGCTTTGACAAAAAGAAAACGACGCAAGTACTTTTCGCTTCCACGTGGAAGCCGCTTCTTTTCCACGTTCTCTTCCACGTGGACAAGAATGTAACTCCGACTTTGGGTTTTACAGATTAGATCGATAGATCTTTATGGAATCGACTCGTTCGCACCATCATGGAAAAGCAAAAAACTGTGATTTTATGTTAATGCCTTGTGTTTCACTGTAACAGAGTCGGGAGTCAACGCTTCTTTTTTCTCTTCCCTGCCACCCCCACCCCCACCCCCATCTTTCCTAAGGGACGCGGTGGCTCAGTGGCTAAGACGCTGAGCTTGTCCATCAGAAAAGTTCAGGGTTCGAATCCCTAGCATTGCCGCGTGACGGAGTGAGCTCCCGTTCCTTGTCCCAGCAGCTTCTGCCAACCTAGCAGTTTGAAAGCACGTTCAAAAAAATGCAAGTAGAAAAATAGGGACCCCTTTGGCGGGAAGGGAGCAGCATTCCGTCCGCCTTCGTCGTTTAGTCATGACCACGGAGACGTCTTCGGACAGCACTGGCTTTTTGGCTTTGAAACGGAGATGAGCACTGCCCCCTAGAGCCAGAAACGAGTAGCACGTATGTGCGAGGGGAACCATTACCTTTGACCTATCTTTCCTCCCTTCGCTTCCCCTTTTCCCCTCCCACTGTTCTTCTGTTTACTTTTGTATTTTATAATACTCTATAACTTGATACAAATTTTTTGAAACAAAAGTGTGTTAAAAAAAGAAAAGAAAAACATGGAGCCCCCCCCCCCCCCAATGCCAGCTTAAAACAGAGGGACGAATTTCATACAATAGGAACACAGATGGAATTTTTGGATGACACTTCTGGAAAGTATTTTTAATATTGACAGAAAGAGGGGGGGGCGGGAAGGGGGAAATAGGACAGCTGAGACGGAGACAGAGAATAGCCCCAAAGACTTACATTGGCGTGTACCAGATGCTGAATCTCTGGAAATAACCCCCATCAAACCCTGGTTCCCAGGTTACATTGACTGCTTGTTGTAGGGGCCACACGGACACGTTGACCACGGCGTGGGGACTGGTACCTGACGTGGGAGGGGGGAAGAAAGGGAGCTGCATCAGTTAATTCAGTGGAAAGGACATCAGTAAAGAGATTTAAGGGTGTGATTTTGCCCGACAGAATTTTGGGGTATAACAACAGGTAGTTCTTGACTTACAACCATTCGTTTAGGGACTGTTTGAAGTTACAGTGGGGAAAAAGTGACTGATTCCTCTTTATTCACATTATGATCATTGCTGCATCCCCTTGGTCACGTGATCAAAATCCAGAGGCTTGGCAGCTGACTCGTATTTATGACGGTTGCAGGGTCCTGGGGTCCCCTTTTGATTTGGGGCTTGTGATGTTGTGCATTGGTTGGGATCAATTGGGAAACTGTAGGGTGAATTTAGGGCAGGTTTTTAGTGAATCAGATCTATCAGATTTGTTTGGTTGCCTTTTTTTTTTTTTGTAAACCCCCCTCCCCCAAAAAGGGGGGGGGAAACTCTCTTATTACCTCCCTGACTGGCATTTAAAAAATAAAAATAAAAATCACAGCATCCGGCATGAAAAAGTATCAATAGAGCTGTCTTTTAGAGCGGTGGTCGCCAACTAATGGGCTGGGAACCACTGGTGGTCCACGAGAAAATGTTGGTGGTCCGCAGAGAAATGTCACCCCCAAAGCAATTAATCCATGGTCTGTGGGAACACAAGGCTTACGTCGCTTGCATTGTGAACAACACGAGGTAGTGAGCGGAAGGGGGAAAAGATGGTGGAGGGGAACTTGCCCCACACACCTGGCCTGGCCCCCGGGCTGCTTCTTTCCACTTCTTTCTTCTTCTGCTTTGGGCTGCATGCAAGGAAAGCAGCCAAAGTCTTTCTTTCTCTCCCCCAAACCCCACCAGAAATGAGTCTTTGGGACCCTGCAAGGCCTCCTGCTCCAAGAGGCTGTGCCAGCACGACAAGTCTCATGAAGACTCATTTCTGATGGAGTTTGAGGGAGAGAAAGAAAGATTTCTGCTGCATCTGCTGTTTTCCTTGCATGAAGCCAAAAGTCTCTCTTTCTTTCTCTTTCTCTCTCTCTCTCTCCCCCCCCCCCCCGAGAATGGAGCTGGAGACGATATCCAGCGATCCCAAATAAAGAACAATCGATCGGTAGGAAAACAGGGCGGGGAATTTTCCTGCAGACTTTTGGGGGGATTTTTCCAGGGTCTCTGGTCCGCGGGATTTAAAATTATGAGTTTGGTGGTCCCTGAAGTCCACAAGGTTGGCGACCCCTATTTTAGAGTATATCTGATCTGGAGTTTTCCTTCCATTGTTGACTCTGATGAATGGACAAGACCTCCACTTAATGACCGTAACGGAGCCTGCCCACTATGTCTAACTTAACAACTGCAGTGATTCACTTAAAAACTGTGGGGAGAAAGGGAGTAAAACGGGGCAGAACTCACTTAACCCTTAGCCACCGAAATGTGGGCCTCAACTGTGGTTGTTAAGTCAAGGCTCAGGCATACTTCCCAATCACAACGAGCGTCCTGCCCCGTTTAGTGACCACGAAGGACATCAAGAGCAAATTGGATGCACCTGTTCAAACACGACGGTTCCTCGCAAAAATTGTCTTGAAACCGAAACATTTCTCAATAGGGTCCCAGGCGGTTAGGGACCTTGGCTGCCCTGCCCTCTGCGTTGAGAACTCACCCAAGACGTAGACAGTGGTGGTGGCACTAACCCTAGCCACGCCGTTGTTGGCGGCACATTCCCACAAGCCATGCTGTTCCTTCGTCAGTGGCTGCAGGATCAGGCTGCCGTTGGTGCCCACCTGCGCGTTGGCCAGGGTCTTGCTGCCCACCTGCCAAAACAAACAAAGCAACCCAATTGTGTTACATACAAGAAAGTCCTCCCTTAACGGCCCGTATCGGGACCGGCATCTCTTGTCACTCTGCAAAGCAGTCGTTTAAGTGATATTCCACCCCCCTTCTGTTCACTTCTGTTTTGAGAAGTGAAAGCTGGGTAGATTCGGCATGCAACAGGCAGTCTTAAAAGGTCAACTTTTTTAAACTACCAAATCTATGCACCTCTATATGGTTTGCCAATTGCACCAGGGCAGATAGGGCAGCGCTCCAGAGGGTGAACGATATTGCCCAGATGATCCTTGGTTGCCCTTTCCCCTCTTTGGAAGAACTTCATAGCTCCCGCTGCCTTAAGAAAGTTCAAAGAATCCTTAAAGATCCATCTCATCCTGGGCACTCCTTTTTTAAAAAAATATTACCCATCTGGCAGACGGTACAGGATAATAAAAATATAGGCTGAAAAACAGCTTCTATCCCAGTAACTCTATTGAATTGTACTGTATAGTACAATATTAATGCAATATCAGGGGATTTCAATTCAGTGTATAGCATGTGAAAAATGTGTGTTTGTGTTTTATTTTCATAGTCACAATGTACACTGAAAATGGTACTTAATTTCATTGTACAAGAGGCAATGACAATAAAGTAAACTAAAAAATTGCGGTTCTTAAGCGAGACATTTGTTCGGTGGTTGCCCTCTCCCCTCTTTGGAAGAGCTTTAGAGCTCCTGCTGCCTTAAGAAAGTTCAAAACATCCTCCAAGATCCATCTCATTCTGGGATCCTTTTTTTTTGAACTATTACCATCTGGCAGACAGTACAGGATAATAAAAAGAGGGACAAATAGGCTGAAAAACAGCTTCTATCCCAATAGTATAGTATAGCAATAGCTCTATTTTTTATTTTATTTTTAAAAAAAAAAAAACAATTTTATTGATTTTCTACAAACAAACAAAACATCAACTCTCTTATGTACATACAGTGTGTCGGTTGGTTCATCAGTTTTGAGCATTCATTTCATAGTCTCAATTACAGTTATATTACATAACAACTCATATTGTCAATCCAAACTTATATGTCCTAATATCGCTATTAAAAAATCATTTGACTATACTATTAATCATTCATGCTTTATGAGATAACAATACTTTAAACAGTTTATTCTACAACAAATCATATAATCATACCAGATCTATCCTGGAAACACTTTATAGATATAATGTCAAATAACAAAAGAAAAAGAAAAAATAAAGATATCCCTTGCTGTCTAACATTCTAAATATTCTATTATTGTATTTTGTCATCTAACCATTGATAGAAAAGACCCCAACTTTCATAAAATTGTTTATCCTCTTGCTCTCTAATTTCAAATGTCAATCTACTCATCTCAGCACATTCCAATATTTTCTAGCAGTAGCTCTATTGAATTCTACTGTATGGTGCAATATAAATGCAATATCAGAGGTTTTCAATTCAATTGTACAGAACGTGAAGGATGTTTATTTGTGTTTATTTTCATAGTCATAAATTGTACACTGAAGGTGTTATTTAATTTCATTGTATAAGGTGCAGTGACAATAAAGTAAAGTAAAGTAAACTATCAGGGATTGTCCAGTTTGTGCAAAACTAATCTGTGACTCACTTTTATCCAAGAGGTGATGGGTAGGGGGTCTCCTTGAGCCACGCATGGAATTAGCAGCTCCCGACCCACCTCCTGGAAATATTCCTCTTTGGGCCGAAGGGTGAACGTGGGAGGGTCCTGAAAAATTGTATTCCACAGAAAACATACACCACCGTTAAGAAGAGAATACAGAAGTTGTTCTTAACTTAGTTGGAAGGGACGGAGGTCTTCTAGTCCACCCCCCTGCTCTGGCAGGAGACCCTATCCTAATTCAGACTTCTGTTGTGTCTCTTCTTAAATCTCCAGTAATGGAGGCACCTACAATT
The DNA here is from genome assembly GCA_033807585.1 of Hydrophis major. Lineage (NCBI taxonomy): Eukaryota > Metazoa > Chordata > Lepidosauria > Squamata > Elapidae > Hydrophis > Hydrophis major. Next base: position 161,468 of record JAUCBL010000088.1, on the reverse strand, counting down.
TCTGGAGACAAGCCATTCCACTAATTGTTCTAACTGTCAGGAAATCCCACCATAGTTCTATGTCGCTTCTATCTTTGTTAAGTTTCCATCCATTTCTTCTTGTCCTGCCTTCAGATGCTTTGGAAAATAGGTTGGCCTCCCTCTTCTCTGGGGCAACCCCTCAAATATTGGAAGACGGCTATCATATCACCCCCGAGTCCTTCTCATTGTAGAACTGGACACACCAAGTTCCCATTTCCCACAACCGCTGAGTATATGATTTAACCTCCAAATTTTTTGTTTGCCTTGCTCCTATCGGCACTCTTTCTAGAATCTCAACAACTCTTTTTTTATATCGCGGTGACCAAAACTGGACATGGTATTCTAAGTATGGTCTAAGCAGGGCAGCAGAACATTTCCTAGAAAAACCGCCGAAAACTGCCGATAAATGGCTTAAATGGGAGTTGAAATCCACGCGTCTCAAAATTGCCAAAGTTGGGTGATCTAGAACCCACACATCTCTGCCAGCACTACGAGAGACGGAGACGCCTGGAATGTTTTATGGAGAGTTCATTTTGTCCTGCCCCCATTCCCCCCTTTCTTTCTTTCATTCTTTTTAAAAAAATTTAAATAAACTTTATTAAACGTTAAAAAAGATATATACAAAATACAAAACATTTCGTTAAAAACCAAACCAAACACATAGGACATATAAATCTCAAATTTCTTAGACGGTGCTTTCTTATCAAACAATATTCCAATACTTATTTCGTATATCTGGTTAATACTCTTATAATAACCTCTTTATATTTTCCCTTCCTTATCTATTTACTCGCTTGGTTTCTATTATTTATCCAATTATACAAGTTTTCCCGGACTGTATAATATTTTGAGTCTTCCTTTTCTTTTAGTTTTAGGGTAAGTTTGTCCATTTCAATGCAATCGAAGACTTTTTGGATTATCAAATTTTCTACTGGCATATGACCACCCTTCCAGCATTGTGCAAGCACTACATTTTATTTCTTTTGCGTATTCACCTTTTATTATTCCCAATAAAAACATTTCTGCCCGAAATTCTGATTGAATTTTCGTAATTTCTCTTATCCATATTCGTATTTTTGTCTCCCAATTTCTTACTCACTTTGAGGAGAGCCCGCGTGGGTGCTGAAATACCAGCTGTTCCAAAACTGTTGTATGGGGTACAGGCGTACACGCCCAGGGCGTCATCGTTGCTGGTGGTGATGATTATCGTCCCGTCGGTTTTCAGGGACCAACCTGGGAACTGCAAGAGAGGGAGAATGCAGGGGCTCAGAAAAAGAATGGGAAAAAACACTAAAAATGCTTGGGGGGGGGGGAGCAGTGGGTGCCTCAGCCTCCCAAAACGTACCTTGCCAATCTCCAGTGGCTGCCCGTCTTTGATCCAGCTGACTGAGAGCAGGGGAGGATTAGCTCTGCTGGGGCACCGGATTATGCCTTGCATACCAATTGGCAGAAAGGTCTCTGGAGGCATCTTAGCGACTTGAGCTGGGTCTGTTCAGGTGGAGGACAGCTTGGGGTCAACGGTGGGATGGCGAGATCAGGGATATTAGGGAGGGAAGCTAGAAGGACTAGGGGGTAACAAAGGAGGGTGTCATGTCCCTGTCGGAGTCAGAATCCGAGGAGGAAGACAAACAGCTGACACAGGGAGTGGGAGTGTGGCTCCGTTGGCTGTGGAGGTGGCTGTAGAAGGGCAAAGTCCGGCTGGGCAGAGCAGGGGGGAGGAAGAACAAGGAGGAAGAACAAGGGAGAGGGAGAAGAGGAAGATCCAGGCCCACTCCCTCTTCATCCTAGGGCATGCAGGGAGGAACGGAGAAGGGAGCAACATGGGTTGCATGGCTTACAGGGGAGGAAAGGGCCCTGATTCCCTTCATTATCCACAGCTGGGAAGAGAGTTTAAAAGAGATGCATGCTGAGTGTGGCATCTGTGGGGAACAAATGTGAATTTATCTTGTGTTGACTTTGGTTATCTATGTTCCTGGCATCCTCCCAACTGTGTTGAATTACTGCTGTTCCTTCTGGAATTCCTTTTCCTGCCCTGCCGGACTAATTACCTCATCTTGATTGGACTTATAGTTAGTTTGTGTTGACCCTGTTTTGGACTTGATTCCCTGCAACCAAAGGCTGTTCCTGGGAGTTTTTCTCCAGCCCAGAAGGTAACCAGGACATCAGGGGCAAAGTTGGAGCTAATAAAGGGACTCTTATTGCTTATCTGACTGTGTTGCCTTTGTGCCACACCCCTTTGGGTCATCACAGAGGGGTTTGGGATTGGGAGATCCCTGTGACTAGGATTGTGAGCTCAAGGGGTGGACCAAGAAGATAGAAAGAAAGTAGATCTAGTGAAGAAGAGTTGATGGCAGAGGTGGGATTATGAGATGAAGAGGTGGACAGAAAGAAAGTAGGTGGCAGAACAGGAGGACAAGGAGGCTGAGGTCCCTGGGACTAGAACCACAAGGTCAAGGGGTGGACCACGAAGCTAGAAACGGAACTAGGTTTAGGTAAGGAGGTCCCTGTGACTAGGATTGTGAGCTGCCAAGAAGCCAGAAAAGAACTAGGTTTAGGTAAGGAGATGTGGTAGATTGTGAAGTCAAGAGGTGGACCAAGAAGCAAGGAAGGAACTACACCTAGTGTGAAGGGGACATGATGTCAACAATAGGAAGCACGAGGTCAAGAAGTGTGAAAGAGAGAAGACCCTATCCCATTCCAGACAAATGGTTATCCAATCTCTTCTTAAAAACCTCCAGTGATGAAGCACCCACAACTTTTGGAAGCAAATTGTCCCATGGGTTAATTGTCCTTCACTGCTAGGAAATTTCTCCTAAGTTCCTGGTTGCTTCTCTCCTTGCATAGTTTTCCATCTGTTTTTTTTTCTTGTTCCTCCTTCAGTGTTGTACACTTGTTCCTCCCCTTGTGGGTGCTCCATCCCTGGAGGTTTTTAAGAAGAAACTAGAAAGCCATTTGACTGTAATGGTGTAGGTCTCCTGCTCGAGCAAGGGGGACGAGAAGACCTTCAAAGTCCCGTCTGTTATTCTGTTAAAAGACTTGAATTAGGCCATTGGCAAAGTGCTGATATCATTGTTTGGGTGTAATCTTGCCACTATTAAATGGTGAGATTCCTTTGGGGGGGGGGGTTGAATAAATCAAACGGATACCCCACAAAATGCAAAATAAGGAAAGGATTATCTCTTCACCTCAAACCCCATTCAGGTCATTTTCTACCCTGTTTCTCCAACAAGACGGCCTCCCCCAATAGGAAGGCCCAGCATGTTTTATAGGCATGAAATGAAATTAAGCCCTTCCCCCCCAAATTAAGGCCTATATTAAAACATGCGAAATTGGGGGGGAATGGCGGGAGGTCTTGCTGTTAGGAAATACTTTTGTTGCACACCCGGATATGGTACTGCCTGCGTTGACCCCAATACGAAGTGCCCCACCAACGCCGAGGTCAACATCCAAGCCATCGCCACCCGCCCGCCCGAAGATGCAAGGGGGGGAATTAAGTCACCCCCGAAAAGACGGCCTAGCCATTTTTTCGGGGCTCAAAAAAATAAAAAATAAGACCCGGCCTTATTATATGAGAAACACGGTACCAGCAAATGATCTGAGGTAACGAAGAAGATGCAATCGTAATTAGGCAGCCACTTACACAGAACCGTAAGGAAGGCAGAAGCGGATGGCGATTTCCAAAGCCCATTGCTGGGAATACAAGTATATTTTCCCGAATCCTCCGGGGTCGATTTCTGGACCAAAAGGCTTCCATCCACCAGGATTTGAATCCGTGAGCGGAGATGGCTGGAGGCCAGGAAGGAAAAAGGAAGTCAAATGGAAGAAGCGTCAAGAGACAGCTGTATTGTCATTCTAGATTAAGGGATCTCCAAACTTGGCCACTTGAAGAGAGAATTCTCTTTTTTTGTTTTGTTTTCCCTTCCCCTTTTCTTACTGTTGTGGCCTGTTGGCCACCAGCCCCTCCAAGTCAGGGTCAGTATCAAGACAACCTGAGAGCTCAGAGGGGGAATGGAGCCAGTAGAGAAACAGAGGTGGAGCCTGAGCCGTCCGTCAGCCCTCAGGTGGAAAATCAACAGCCCCCAGGTCTGGAGGTGGCTGATGAAGAAGAAGAGGAACAGCTGGGCCCAGTGCCTGATACACGGATGTGCAAAAGGCAGAGGAGAGGAGAGAGTAGAAATCTATGAGCCGGCCCTTGGGATGGAAAAGCTATCGCTCCTAGTGAAGACCCCACCCTAGCTCTGGGGATCAAAGGTGGAGATAAATAGGTGTGGTAGACAACTATTCATCTCCCTGCCAGACGGACTTGTCAGCCTGTGGTGAGAGAGAAACTTTTTGCCGGAACTGCCAGCGCTCCTAATAAAAGAATCGTGGATTTAAAGGTTTGTTGTGTTTGGGGAGCTGGGTCAGAACTTACCTGAGATGGAAGACATTGGTGCCGCCCTGAAACCAGCTGTAGGTGAGGTTGGCAGGATAGGCTTCAGCTCGGCAAGCAAAAAAGGCATCTTGGCTGAGGTTGACCGTGACGTCCTTGGGAGGGACCACAATCACCGGCGGCCCTGGCAGAAACAGAGGACAGGAAACTTGTAATTTCTGCAGAAACTGAGCAGAACAGAGGTCATTAAATGAATGGTTGCAAGTTGAAGACAGCCTCTCGATCTAACCGGAATGCTAGCCAGTGATGGTCCAGATGTTTCTTGGATACAGGTAATCCTGGACTTAACAACAGTTCGTTTAGTGACTGTTCAAAGTTGCAAGGGCACTGCAAAAGAATGACTTACGACCGCAAATCACCACAATCATTATCAACCTTTAAAGTCCCTTCCAACTGATTGTATGATTCTTCTTTTGGTTCATTAACCTCTCCAGGTCAGAAAGGACTTACCTTGGACAAGGAGGTGGGTTGTGTGAATGAGAGAGCCCTCTTGATTGGTGGCGTGGCAGGAATACAGGCCAGCCGACGTCCGTTCAACTCTAGAGATAAAGAGAGTCCCATTTTTCACCTGGAAAAAAACCAAACATATGGGTTTAGGCTGACCTGTATCCTGCTGAAGACAACTCGGTCTTCAGGTCACTGGGCGGAACAACGCTCTGATTTAACACAACGTTCTGATTTAACGGATCTCCATTTAATGGATTTTGGATGCAACAGCTCAGGTATCCACACAGACTCACTTAACAACTTCCTTTGTTTAGCACTGGAAATTCTGGTCACCATTGTAGTCATTAAGTCAAGGACTACCTGTGTGCCATTTTCTAAACGGATGCCAAGGATGTACTTTTGTATTTAACGGACCATTGGGAATAACAGACCCTTCCTTTCAATTAGGCGGCTCAATCCAGGTTTTACTGCAAACAGAGTGATCCCCAACTTTTCCAGCTTGGAGCACCTGGGGGAGGGGAGGGTCCCAACACTGACACAAATACAGTTGTATGCACGCTTGCACGGTGTTTGCGTGCTGCTATAACAGACACGCCGGAAACAACCTACCTGCATTTCATTGCCATTGTCAATGGTTTGGCTACCTCTCTTCCAAGAGATGAGAGGCGGTGGGTTGCCGGTGGCCGAACAGGAGAGGGTGACAGATTTTTGGTCCTGGATCTCTACCAAAGCTGGTGGGGTCTTCTGGAAGACAGGGGGAGCTGCAAGGCAAGATTGAGGAAAGCACAGAAACTACAGTTTTAAGATTACCACGCTCCATTCTTTCATATCTCTCCCTCCCTCCCTCCCTCTCTCTCTCTCTCGTCTTTACTCTGCGCTGTTCAAAATACCAAATTTTGGGGGTTTAACATCCCTTTGGAACAGACTTTGTTGTGGATATTAGAACCTTATAGCAAGACTGGGTACACTTCCTGCTGGTCACAGTCAACCTCCGAGATGAAATTCTTCTGCTTTGTGGAAGATTTTAAATCCAAGGCTGCTGCCCACCCACTGAGAGGGGTCTCCCTGCCTCCCCCTATTCAAGGCTGGCCATCCACAAAGCAACAATTAACCAGGGAGGAGATTACAACGGAGGTTTTAGCAAAACAGCACCCACGGATTAGGTTCAAAGCAAGACGGCAGATGGCAGGTGAGGTCAATAATCAAGAGCGACGTTTATAGGGCAAGGAATCCTTAGATCAACATGCGTGTGTCTGTGTGTGAGTGTGAAACGGTCACAGTCTTTGCTTAGTCCCTTTTCTGGTCTGCTTTGAAAGAAGAAAACAATTGCTTTTTATTTTTTTGCAAAGTAAAGAACAAAATAAAATGGGTAAAGTTTTTCCAAAGTAGGAAACTTATGGAAGGGAGTATTATGTGCCAGCTCCCCTCTGCTATCTGTCCGTCCGTCCGTCCGTCCATCCATCTATCATCATCCATATAAAAAATGAAATACCACTGAGGAGGCATCACAAAATCTCCAGAACCGTAAAACCTACAAACTTGAAATTTGGCACGTATGTTCCTCTTGGCTTCTAGGGGCTCACTTAGAAAGGATTTTTTTTCCAAATGACCATCAGAGCCTTAGTAGTTCCTATATCATTATTATTAACACCCTCTGATGCTAAGGAGTTCTACTGCCCCTCCCCCACCTGGAAAGAAATCTGTTCCAAGTGCAAAACACAAGCAGAGGAGAGGAGTTTCAGTTTTACTTTCACAGCAGCAAGAAGCTTTAGTACAGAACAATTGAGTTAAGCCACACCCAGGTTCCTTGCTCACATAGCAAATACTGTTTCAGTTTCCAAACAGCCATCAACTCTCCAACACACTGACAGGATGCTAGCCAGATGAATACCAATGGATGCTGGTAGGCAGAGGCAGAATTCCCCCAGAATTCCCTTTATTTTCCTCCCCAAAAACTAAGGTGCGCCTTATACTCTGGAGCGTCTTGTCCGATCACATTGTTTTGTAGCAAAGCACGGGTACCCTGCTGGTATCCTGTATAAAAGCTCCACAGAAGATAAAAAAGAGCATCAAGATAAAATGTGAAGACCTTTCTATAAGTCCACCCACCCACCTGCTCAAAATAAGACAAACTTCTTTCCAAGGGATGAACCATTTTGCAACCCGAGAAACTGAACCAGATCGGGTGGAATTCTGATAACCAGCCCGCAACAAAGCCGATTGCCCAAGGAATTGACTCCTGATCTGGCGAGATGCAAAAATCTATTAATCTCTGCCCATTTATCCCATCCTTTTAGGAAAAAAGAGTCAGGAAAACACACAGAGGACTCTCCATCTTGTGTCAGTGTGTTCCACAGGGCAATGTCCTTTTCTTTAAAAAAAAAAAAAAAATACAGGTAGTTATCGACTGATTGATTCAACTTGTGACCGTTTGAAGTTACAACAGCCCCAAAGAAGGGACTTAACAACTGGTTCTCGCACTTACAACCGTTGCCCATGGTCACAGGATCAAAATTGGGCTGCTTGGCAACTGGCAGATGACTTCACAGTTAGTTCCGAGGTCCTGTAATCACACCTTTTGCAACTTTCCCATCTGGCTTCCAACAAGAAAAGGCAATGGGGGGTGTAGAGAGAGATTTGCTTAAAAACAATGTGATTCGCTTAGTGACCTCAGCAAAAAAAAAGGATGCAAAATCAGAAACGACTCACTTAACAATGGAAGTTTCGGTTCTAATTGTGGTTGTAAACTGAGGACTTCCAAAGGAGAAGCAGGATCACGGTTCTATTGAATTTTTTTTTTGCACTTACTGTCTGACCTCAGTCAGGGGAGGGGGAAAAAAAAAAGGGACATTCAAGACTTACAATTGACCATGAGGTGAATCCAGGTGCCATTCTGGAATTCATCATCGTTGTTGGGGCGGTTGAGGAACAACACCCGGCATTCATACCAGCCCTGGTCTTCGGCACGCAGATGGTCAATCTGCAGGGAAGCCCCAGCTTGGATTCGTACACGACCTGCAGTTTTGTAAAACAAGGAAACAGAATCATCATCTTCTTCTTCCAACTCCATAACCCCCTGCGGGGTGGAGCCTGGGCAACTGAATGGAGCTGAGTGGCCAGATGCCTTTCCTGTTGCCAATACGGAGTTTTGTTCAGCAGATATTTTTCTCATCGAGCCCAGAGAGAGAAATATCTGCTCCTCTACCAAGGATCAAACTCACAGCCTCCTCTAGGCCACCGCACCACAAAATGAGGAAACAGAACGATTCCGTTAATTCAAAGCTCCCATTGCCTCCAAGCAGTGTCTTTACAGGTTACAGTTAGTCCTTGACTTACAACTAAACGTTTAGCAACTATTTACAGTGACAACGGACTCCCCCAAGAGCGACTAACAACCTGATTTTGGAAATATGATGGCTACACCCTTCCTGCAGGTACAAAATGGCCACCCAGAATCGTTGAGATGGGCAGCATAATCAACGAATACAATTTATGCAGACCCCCCCTCTACAGCTAAAGCAATCCGCTAGCAAAGCTTACCCCCCACTTTTTTGGGGGGAGACTGTGTCTCCCTAGTGGAAATTTTGAAAGCCTAGTGGGTGCAACTATGGCCAATCGGTCCTGGATTCGAATCCTCAGTCCCCATTGCCAGGAAAGCTTCGTGCTACGGAGCCTACAGATTTCCCCTTGCCCCGGACGTAAACTATGAGGGAGACGGTGGTATTGCAAGACAGAATACACAGAATATGTTTCTTTCTTTAAAGCAGGTTTTTTTCAGTATGAACTTCAACTCCCAGAATTCTTAAATGCCAAACTAAGTGGGGAATTCTGGGAGTTGAAGTCCACTCATCTTCAAGTGATCCAAGGTTCCAAAAACGCTGCTTTAAAAGAATTCAAAATTAAAGAAGTAAATTTGGAGACAGGGCGAGGGAGCAATGAAGTTATGTTATGAATATGGTATGAATGGCTTCAGCTATCCTGATAAATTGTGGCCTGATTCTGAGGGTGTATTCACATTTGTGTGTATACAGGCAATCAAGAACAAACAAACTGAAGCCAATTCATTTTTAATTTTATTCTATCTGCTTGCTGCCACCCAGCTTATCAAACACAAAACCTCTGTTTATACAGTAGCCTGACTTACTTGCAAGCCAAGATTAAATATTTTCGTATCTTTGCATGCTTATTCCTAGGAAACAATTTGGACAAAGAAAGTTGGCCGATTCATTTATTTCTAGTCCAGCTATTCAGGGGTCTACATATTAGAAAATATTAGCAGCATGAAAGCAGATCAGTTGTCTATATTACTTATGTTGTTATTGATGGGTAATTATGTATTGTATTTGTTTCTAGTTATATAGTGGATTTTTTTCCCTTTTTTTCCCCCCTTACATTGTATTTGTTTCTTGTTATGTAGCAATTTTGTTCCTTTTTAATTTAATTTTTATGCTGTATTTGTTTCTGGTTATATGGTGGGTTTCTCCCACCCCCCTTTTTTTTAATGCCATCTGGACCATCCATAATCACATGGTTTGATTTTTCCCAAAAGCCATCACTCTGCTAAACAAATAATTCCCTCAACACTGTCCAACTATTTACAAAGTTTGCACTACTATTACTGTTAATCTTCTCATCACTCCTTATCATCCATCCCCTCCCACTTGGGACTGTAGGCCTGTAACTTTGTCACTTGAATCCTAACAATTTTTATTTACTATTTCCTAGTATGATTTGATTGCTTATTGTACCCTATGACTATCATTAAGTGTTGTATCTGATGATTCTTGACGAATGTATCTTTTCTTTTATGTACACTGAGAGTATTTGCACCCAGACAAATTCCTTGTGTGTCCAATCACACTTGGCCAATAAAGAATTTTATTTTAGTGGGAGAAAGACAGAAAGAAAGAAACAGACAGGAGAAAGAAAGAAAAGGGGAAGAAGAAAGAGAGAGAGAGAGAGAAAGGGAAAGAAGGAATGGAAGAAGGAAGAAAAATGGAGAAGGAGGAAGGAAGGAATGGATGAGAAAAGGGAGGGAGGAAGGTGGTTTGCATAGGAGGAAGGAAGGAAGGAAGGAAGGAAGGAAGGAAGGAAGGAAGGAAGGAAGGAAGATTTCACTAAAGACTGAATCTCCAACTAACTTACCGTAGTTTAGGATTTTCAAGGGACTCCTGACAAAACTCTCTGAAGAGAAACCAGCTCTAAACTATAATCTGAATTTTCTGATTCCCCGCCTGCTTCCTTTCCTTGCAAACCACGACCTGGCGCCTGGCTTAATAAACCCCCTCTTTGCAGCCTAGATTTCAGGTTTGCCAAGCCAAATTGGCAGATATTTGAGAATGCAAAGAAAAAGCAGGCAGCAATTAAAACAGGACAATTTCCTGATATTCATAGGCAGCCAGCCTGAGCAAGTCCACAGGAGCTAAGAATCCTGAGAAGGATTCCCAACCTCAGTTGTTTAAAAGAAAAGGGTTCAAAAGGTTGGCCAGACAATCGGAGCAGAGATGCCTCTTAAAAATCCCTGACCCAGAAAAAAGGAAGCGAAGAAAAGAAAAGAGCACAAGGGGATAAAGAAGGAGAGAGAGAAAAAAGGCCAAATGGTGGCCATTTGGGGCCACCATCGCCACCCAAGGAGTTTTTCTGAAGCAGATTTTGTGTCACTTTTGGTCATTATCACTACACAACAACGCCCAAGAAGCTTCCCCAGAAATGACACAAAGTCAGACAAGGCACTAAATTCTAGGACCTGAAAACAGAACCTTCCGGAGAATGCCGGAACATTCTGGAGAATGCCAGAAGGTTCAGGAGAATGCTGGAAAATCCTTTTTCCCCCCCTTTTCGTTGCCAAACCTATGAAATTCCCCAACTCATTTGAGAATCACTTTGAGGCTTTCTCAAAAGGTTTATTTCGGAATAGGAAAGGGTTTATTTCTGAAAGCAACCAACAATGGTGAAATCGATATAACTGGGGGGGGGGAGAGATGGAACGTTCTGAAATGTTCTGGGATTGGAATTTCCCACAAGTCCACTACCACCCTGCTTCTTTTTGGCCCCCAAGGGTGAAAAAAAGAAGGATGCATGAACTTGTTCCGAGTGCCCATCACAATCCAATTCAGCAACTTTTAAGTTCAGTGGACTTCAACTCCCAGAATCCATGCTGGCTGGGGAATTCTGGGAAGCGACGTCTACCCATCTTAAAGTTGCAAAGCAAGCCTTGCTCGATGGAGGATCCTGGGAGTTGAAGTCCACCCATCTTAAAGAGCTGAAGTGGAGAAACTTTGGTCTATACTGAACATTGTGTGTACAATTTTGTGGTAGTGCCAACATGAACACTTAGAACCTTCTCCCTGGGATTCTTGTCACCTGACTTTAAAAAATATTTTATACTTCTCTGCTTGGGTGATTTAGGCTCCATTGCCCCTAAATCAATCTTGCCATCGCTATCGATAAATAAGAGCCAAATTGTCAACACCTGTCTGCAAACGCAAACACAAACACACCCTCCTAGGCAAGCCCAGTCCAATGTCTACAGATTAAAAGGCCGTTTCTCTTTGCAAAAAGGCCACGATTGTCAAATATCTGGGTTACTGCAGCTCTTAAAAAAGAGAGAGAGAGATCAATCGAATCTGCAATCCAATGAAATTAAAATGTGTGACTTTTATTCATTCATAGGGCTGGGCAAGACCCTAAAGGTGCTATTTGAACCATTTGAACAGCGCTATCTTGTTTCTGAAATTATCCTAAGGGTTTTGCAATTTGAAACAACACCCCCAGCCTGGCTGAACTTTGCTTCTTGCCCTCTGAATGAACGGACTAAATTGCTTTATAGCTAAATAAGTTTAACGATGGGGCTTCAGAAGAAATCCAGAAGGAAAGTTCTTTTCATTTCTAAAATCAAAAGGGAAGACGTGTTGTTGTTGCAAGGATCACTGTAACCATTTCATTAGAATTAAAAGACATATAATAATAATAATAATGCAATAATGAAAAAGTGGTCGAAAATGAGCATGCAAAACTACTGTGGGACTTTCGAATACAGACTGACAAAGTTTTGGAACACGATACCCTAAATATCACAATTGTGGAGAAGAAAAAAGTGTGGATTGTCGACATTGTCATACCTGTGACAGCAGAAACAACTTGAAAAAAAATCACCAGATTTTAATATCAAGACTTGAGAATCGAACTGCAGAGACTTTGGCATAATAAACCAGTGCAGGTGGTTCCAGTAGTAATGGGCACACTGGGTGCTGTGCCTAAAGACCTAGGCAAGCAATTGAAAACAATTGGCGCTGACCAGATCACCATTGGTCAGCTGCAGAAGGCCACCTTACTGGGATCTGCTCGCATAATCCGCCGATACAGCACACAGTCCTAAACGCTTGGGAAGTGTTTGACTAGTGATTTGTGATAGGAACCCAGCATAGTTAGCTTGTTTGCTGTGTACACTGTCATTTTTTGTGTCAAATAATAATAGTTTATTATCATTGTACAAATATACACATTATACACATACAACGCAATTCACATAACACCCAGAGAGCAGATCCAATGCGCACACATACGACAATCTCCAAACACACCCCACCCGCCAATGTTCCCCATCCCCCATAAAGCACACACAAGCATCCACACAACACACCAAGTAATACTGTCCAATAGAACAGAACACAAACAGTTCATTGAGCAATTATTTTGGAAAATGAAATGAAATGGGGTGAATTAAACCTCCTGCCAATGATAGTCCCAAGATACCATTAACCAGGTTAGTTGCAAACTTGTGGTTTCATTTCCACAAGGCATCAAAAGTTTAGATTCAGTTAGTCCTCGACTTACAATGGTTCGTTTAGTGACCATTCAAAGTTACAATGGCACTGGAAAAAAAAGTGGCATAAGACCATTTTTCACACTTAATGACTGTTCCAGCATCCCCTGTGGTAGTCACGTAATCAAAGTAGAGACACTTGGCCACTGACTCATATTTACGACGGTCGCAGTGTCCCGGGGGTCACGTGTTCCCCTTTTGCAACCAGCTACGTCAATGGGGAAGCCAGATTCGCTTCAACAACCCTATGTGTAACTTAATAAGAGCAGTGATTCACTTAACAACGGTGGCAAGAAAGGTTGTTTAAAAAAAGGGGCAAAACTCACTTAACTCTAAGCCTTGCTTAGCAACAGAAATTTTGGCTGGGGGGGCTACCTTTAACAGGATTCAGAAGGGACCTCAGAAGCCTTCTAGACCAACCCCCCCCCCACTCAAATAGGAGACCCTATAAAATTCCAGACAAGTAGCTGTCCTATCTAAACGGATATTATTAAAATAACACCATGTTTCCCTGAAAATAAGACACTGTCTTATAATTTTTTGCCACCAAAAAGGCACCAGGTCTTATTTTCGGGGGATATCATCCACTGACTAATCTCACTTCCGTACGTTGCCCCCAGCCCCCTTTTCGCTATCAGAGGCCTTCAAAAACGTCTTCTGCAGCTGGCAAGGCTTTCCTGAAGGCCTCTGCAGACGATAGGATTGATCCAGAGCTTTGTTATCAGCCATAGAGGCCTTTAGGAAAGCCTTGCCGGCCTTGTTGGCTGCAGAAGAAATGGGCTGGCATGTCAGAATGTGCGAGGCCTGCCTACAACTGTCCAAAGGTAAATAGTAGGGCGGCTCCACCACCACCCCATCCCCACCCTAGCTTAATTTTTATACTCTAGAGTGGGCAGAATCTTAATTAGGGCTTATTTTGGGGAGCAGGGCTTATATTGGGCGCATGTGTAAAAATCAAGCTAGGACTAACTTTCAGGGTAGGTCCTATTTTCTGGGGTTATTAAAACTGATGATTATTTTGCCAAAGGACTCAGGCATCCTCCCAGGCTGCGCCACTGATCCCAGGCCAGCTTTCCCCGTCGGAATTTCCGCCACCACTCACTCACCCACGTAGTCTGGATCCACCCGGGGGGAATACAGCCCGAATTTGATGAAGATGGGGAGCAAGAAACCGAATCGCACCCACTCAATGACGTAGAGCGGGGGGCTCGTCTCGTCCGGCTTCAGCAGGTCGCAGCGCAAAAGGGCGCTCTCTCCTTTGCGGCCGACCACCGTGTGAGTTTCTGCTTTGCTGTTACCTGCTGGGAGTCACATGGAAAGGATGATCACCAGCCACTCTGAAAGCCCAGCCTTTTTGAGGCTACCGTTTTTTCTACCTCATTTTGGGAGGGCTCCCTTTTAGATCAAAGGGATCGGGAAATTCCTCCAAAAGGAGAAAGAGGCTCCCATTTTTCTACCCTCTTTTGTGGAGGCAACCCTTTGGGTTAAAAATAAAGATTGCACATCCATGCTAATCGTTTACGGCTCTAGGGGGCGCGGCTCATCTCTGTTGCAAAGCCGAAGAAGAGCCAGCGCTGTCCGAAGACGTCTCCATGGTCATGTGGCCGGCAGGACTAAATGCCTTCGAAGGTGCACGGAACGCCGTTCCCTTCCCACCAAAGGGGTCCCTATTTTTCTATTTGCATTTTTTTCAGCGTGCTTTCGAACGGCTAGGTTGGCAGAAGCTGCTGGGACAAGGAACGGGAGGCTCCCTCCCTGACGCGGTGCTAGGGATTCGAACCGCCGACCTTTCTGATGGACAAGCTCAGCGTCTTAGCCCCTGAGCCACAGCGTCCCTTGGGTTAAGGGGATGACAAAAATTCCTCCAAGGGAGGGAAAAAAGGCTTCCATTTCTCAACTTCAGTTTTGGGAGGCCTTCCTGAGGTGGCTTTTTTGGACCAAAGCAGTATGAAAATTCCTCTCTAAGGGGAGAAAAAGGTTTCCGTTTCCCTGCTTCGTTTTTGGGAGGCCATCCTTTTAGATCAAAGTGGCCTGGAAATTCCTCCAAGGGGAAGAGGAGGCTTCTGTTTTTAAGAATTACTGGCATGTTACTGGCAAAGCACATAGCTGAGAGGATACAAGGGGACTGTGGGTTGACTCAGGGGTGGAATTCTACCGTTTTGGACCGTTTCGGGTGAACCGGATGTTAAATTTGCATCTGGTTCGCAGAATCGGTATTTGAACCAACTGGCTGGCCCCTCCCAGGAGTCTCCCATTTTCAATGCAGGTAAGTACAGGGTCTCCGCAGAGGATCTGGGAGGGGGAAAAACGGACTTTCCAGAGGTCAAGAAACGGGTCCATTTCCAGCTTCTGGAGCCCGGGGGAGGCCGTTTTCATCCTCCCAGAGGCCTGAGGGAAGCCTCCGGACTCCGGGGAAGGAGAAAAACGGCCCTCCCGGAAGTTCCGGTAGGCCACGCACACCCAGCAACCAGGCAGCCAACCAGTTGCTGGGATTTTTGAACCCCCAACCCTGGTTTGACCCCAACTTTGTTCTCCATTTTGGCTGAGGTCCCTGTGCGAATCCCCAGCCCGCTCTTGTCTAGGAAACTAGCTTACCTTCAGCAGGGCTGCTGCAGACCAGGGTAAGGCAAGCAAGCCTCAGCCACCAATTCATAGCACAGCTACCCAGGCCAAATGCTCCGCAGGACGACCGCCGTACCAAGACTTCCCCCACCCAGCACTGAGTATTTGGGGAGTGACCCACAATCACACGGTCCTTGTGCGCCAAGACGCTGGGTTTTCAACGCAGCCTTCCAGAGATGCCTGCAAAATGCGGGCTGGAGTGAATCCTTGCACCCGAGCCCCGTTTTTCATCTCCCGCCAATCTGTCCGTGGAAAACCTGGAGCATTTTCGGTGGGAAATTCCTCCTTCAGCATTGACCTGGTGGAGCAAAGTTTGCGAAAGGAAAGAAAAGGGGAATAAATGGAGAGTCTTCTACAAAAAAGGGCTTTCTCTGGAGGTTGGCATCTCTCTTTTTAAAACTTTCGTCCACTTATTTTAGTTCCAAAGAAAACCCAGTACATGCAAACTAAAATAGCTATTTCGCCTTGTTTTGGAAAGACGCTTTAAAATTTAAACTATTTTCACTGCTCAAAAAGGCTTCTATCCTTGGGCCATATTCCTACCATGGCTTAAACCCCAAGGATGCCCAACCTTGGCAATTTTTAAGACCTGGGGACTTCAACTCCCAGAATTCCCCAGCCAGCATGGGGAGTTCTGGGAATCGATGTCCACAAGTCTTAAAAGTTGCCAAGGTTGGACAACCTTGGATGAACTGTATTCCAAAACTGTTTTCTGCACCATACACTGAATTACAGACTTGTTAAATCTACTAGTCCTTAACTTATGACTATTTGAGCTTATGACCCCCTCTCCCCCCCCCGCCAAAAAAAAAAAGCATTTACAATTCAGTTCTGAAGATTGGGCCTACCCTGCGGTCCTGTAACCACATTTGTGGTGTTTGACGTACGACAACAGTGACCACAATTTACAGCTGTTTGACCAGAAAATTTACTTCTGTTTTCTGACAAAAACATCCCATAGCAATCAATAGTTTCATTTAACAACCACTGAAAAAAAAAAGAAAAAAGTCATAAATCAAGCTGGTCAGTTGCTTTACAACTCTCCCAATTTATGACCATAGAAGGCAGGCTCCATTTGACAGTTATATTTGTATTTTAACGTAGTCGATGTTGTGATTTTTGATGTTTTTTTTTTTAAATGCCAGTCAGGGAGAGTTGCTTTTTGTAAGAGGCAGCCGTACAAATTTGATTGAAAACTAAATTCACTCAAATTAATCTCAATCAACGCGCCAATTCACCAGACAAAACCCCAGATCAAATCTAGCAAAACTTGGGCACTGTGTGGAATGGCAGCCACGAGTTTGGAACTAACCTGGTTAACAGGACCCAACGTTGTGTGCTTGAACATAAACACAGATTTAATGCCCCCCATTTCATTTTATTTTGTTCCCATGTGATTTTTTTACCTACTTTTTTTCCTGTCTTAGAAACCTTATTTTTTTTTTTTGCCTTTGGGTACGGCAGTTTCAATTAAATTTTACTTCCAGCTCCATTTCTGTTGGGCTTTTTTGTTTTTTTTAAAAAAACAACCCATGTCAACCCCATGAATTTCCTTCTTTCTGCAAAACTGGTGCAGCCTCCATCACTGGCTGCATTAAAGTTTAGAAAAATAAGCCAGTCATGGGCTATTTTCTCCCTATGCTCTCATCTTGCCTGCAATTCAGCTCCATTAAAAACAGGAGATAATTCCACTTCTTTGACCTCTGCATACACACACACACACACACACACACACACGTGAAAGGATTTGGCCCTCTCTGCATTTTGCCCAGTAGGAAAAATGCAAAACTTCAGCAGCAGCTGGGAAAGAGAGATTTTATTCCCAATTTTTTTAAAAAAGATATTCCTTTAAGAGAAGAGGCAGGAAAATTCAGATTAAACTGCAGAGCTGAGTATCCAATAATAGGCTTGCTCCCAGCTTGAAAATTAGCGTAAATAAATCCTTCCGTAAAACTGGACAGGCCTCTCTGTAAGCAGCTTAACCTGGGAAACAGTCCTAGATGTCTCTTTTTTATCCTCATAAGAACCCTGCAAGGTAGGGTAGTCTGAGCTATGAGTGACTGGCTTCAGATGCAAACTTAGCAGGTAAATAAATTTGCAAATTTTGCCAGTGTTTTCTCACACACTTTTTTTTTTACTTATTCTCAAGGACCATCTTCCCAGCAGTCTTTACAACTACAATGAGCAAGAATTTAAACTTTTAATGTGCTAATTTCACAACCTGCCAAAACAGGTGCCTTTGGGTTTTGTGTATTTTGTGTATGAAATTTGCATTATTTGCTGCTGCTGCTGGTCAATTTTCCCATGCAATTTTCCAGCCATTAAAGCGAATTCCTTTTTGGAAGATGAGTCTGATATTTCAGTTATTCCACAGCAGGCTTACAAGGAACAGATATGGGCAATTTTTCAAAAGAAAAAAAAAAGGACTTCTTTTTCAGAAGAGAATTTACTCCCACGGCTGTAAAATAAACCCACCGACATCCATTAAATCCAACTTGATTTAGTAAAAACGCAGCGTCCAACTAAAAACTTTATTTAGTCATTTTTTTCCCTTCTCTGCATCTTCATTTTTTTAACCAGTTAACTTGGTTAAAAGGACAAAAAGGAAAAATAAGACTTAGGTGCAAAGAAGAGGGGAACACTTATTTTGTTTATCCAATTTCTGTAGCTGCCCAAACTCAATAAAGTGATTCAATTGAAGTGATTTTATTCTCTACGAAATTCACCCCACTTTTAAAGGGGATCTCCAACAGGCCCTGACAAGGGAAGATCTCACCCCCTTGCCCACAAAATACAATATAATTCTGTTCCTCCTTGGCCCCTGGCCAAGCCATCCTTTCGGGAGGGTATAATTTCACTTTTTCTTTTCAAATTAAAAGAACAAAAGGTGTGCCAACTTCCGCTTCCTTGGGTCAATTTCCAAATGCGGGAGGGGGTGGGAAGTATTAAGTTTTCTTTTGCAAAACAATAGCCCCCCAAAATCAGGATTTTCCCCCCCTCTCCATTCCTCTCTTAAGTCCCTTTTCTGGGAGTTTTTAAACCTAGCAAGTCAGACTGGCTGGAGCTGGAAGGAAGAATGGGAATGGTAGTTTAGGGTTTCTGGGAGACCTCAGGAGGAGGAAAAGAGGAGAATTCTGGAGGGGCCAATTCACACGATCTGTTTAAGAGAACCAAAAGGCACAAGATGTGCCAAATTGGGCATCAGGTAATAATAAATCGGATCTGTTTGCAGGGCTTCTGTAAAGGCAGCCCCACGGAGGCTAAATGCTTTTCTATTTATGATGATTTTACAGCCCAGTCAGCAGTTCAAAGTCTCTCTGTCTAGCGAGACGGGCGGCGGATACATTTAGCAACAAACATAAAAGTGAACAAGAAGCAAGCAAACAGGGAATGGAGAAACCGGGTTCCATGTGTTTGTCTGAACGGAGTTAATGGATATTTCCCGATGTCTCTCGTGGCTACCCTCCCCGCCTCTCTTCTCGATAGTTCAGTGGGAAATCAACCCACCCCAGGAGTCCGGGCTGAAGCAGCCAGCGCGTTTCTTGGACCCAGGGATGCATTTCAAGAGACTGGTTCTCATTGAGGCGGATACTTCTTCAAGCCGCCGGAAAAACCTAGGAGCTGCTTTCTTTCCGTCTCTCTCTCTCCCTCCCCCACTCATCCTCGGTGGGACGCGCCGCTTAAACCGGGGTTTAGCCCCGCACGGGTTCAAAACCCACGCTATGCCACACACACACAAACACACGCACGAAGGTCACGCTAACCCGCGAGTTTCCTTGCATCACCGGGGTTTGCACGGGTCTGGTTCCCACGAAGCTCCCGTCCGCCCGCTGCAAAGAAAGCGCACGGTTTTTGCACGGGTCTGGTTCCCACGACGCGCCCGGGATCAGGATCGTCAGGCTACTGGTGGGGTGGGAAGAACCGAGACCGTCCGGGATTCTTACCTGTTTGCCTTCGCCGGGAGATGCCCACTCCCGGCCAGGGCTCTCGGTCCGGTCCGGCCAACCACCTGCCCGCAGCTCCCGTCGCCATCCACAAGCTCTGCAGCGCCGGTGGGCTAACTTGGCGCGCCCGTGAGCTTTGCAACACGGCGCCCGCGGGCGACCGGCCGCTGAGCTCTTATCCCCTTCGCCCCGTGCAATTTACTCCGCGGCTGCCCCGAAGCGCAAATCCAACCCCTTTCTCCCCCCCCCTTTTTTTTTTGCATCTGATCCGCGAGTCCCGGATTCGGAGCGATTTCGCGATTTCTCCGGTTCCAAAACCCCAACTGGGCGCCCGACGTGGAAACACCGTCCCGGAGCGCCTGTCCGAGGAAACTTCCCACACAATGGAGGGGCGGGGGCTTTGCTCTGCGCCCCCCTCCCTCCCACCCACCACCGCCTCTTGGTTGCCCGGGACAACGGCCAATCGCGTGCCCGAAAGCGCTTCTTGCGCCTTCCAAATGGACCAATGGCCGGAAGGCAAAGGTGCAGGACCTGGGTGCTTTGAAAGGGGAGATGGAAAGGGAGGGGGGCGTGTCTTGGTAAAAGGGGGGGAGAAAGGGGGATTTATGTCGCAAGGGTGTCTGGGATATGTAGTTTTGTTTTCCTCGCGCAGGCGTGGTTGGGGCAGAAACTCTGGAGTGGGTTCCGTTAAATCAGAGTTTTTCTCAACTTTCAGACAGGAATTCCCAGGATTCCCCCAAACTTGGATATGGCGACGGTTGCAAAACTCTGCGCTAAATGAAGTGGGGTGTGTTTTGTAAAATGCACAAAGTATAAATGAAACAAATAAATCAATACATAAATGAAAAAGTTATCAGCAGCAGCTTGGGGAATTCTGGGGGGTTGAACCCTTTCATTTGGGGGCAAAACTACACCATTTTCTTGATGTTGCAGTTCTTTCCTTCCCCTTTTTCCTCCTCTCTTCCTTCCTCCCCCTCCTTTTTTCCTCCCTCACTTCTTCCATCGTTACTTCCTTTTTTCTTTTTCTTTCCTTTCTTCCACCCCTCCTTTCCCCCCACGCTTTCTCCCTTCTTTTCCCTTTCTCTTTTCCTCCCTCCCTTCTCCTTCCTTCCATCATTCCTTCCTTCCTTTTCTTTCTTTTTCTTTCTCCCTCCCTCCCTTTCTTTCTCTTTCTTTCCTTTCTGTCTGTCTGTCTCCCTTTCCTTTTCTTCCTTCTCTTTCTCTCTCTCCTCTTCCTTCCTAGAGACACGCCACGATAATGCTCCGATGCACCGTGACCGAATGCCAGGAATCATACAATGAAGTCATTTAATACCACACCTGTTGCTTTCTAAATCCCACCCAGACCTGTTTTCTGCATGGGGGGGGGGGCTCCCCAACCTCCCGAGGCAGGAGGCCAACATTCATGGGCTGTGCGTATCCCAAAAGAGGAGATTATCCCTCCTCCCTCCTTTTATAATCACCACCTTGGAGGGGCGGAAACAAGATACGGCTTGAAGGGGGCTTTTAAGATAATCCCGGATCCCTCCCCGAGAGGCTGCACTGGGGGGGACCTGCTGGTACTTGATCCTCGCTGGGCCCAAACAGGGGAAGGATGCATCCCCTCCCCTGAATTCTGGAAAGGCTACAATGCAGGGTTGGCCCCAGGCAGCCCTTGAGCCAAATCTGCCTTCTTGGTCCACAACAGCTATAGCTTCAGTGGGAGAATTCAAGCAGTCTTGTCAATTGGTTTTTCCCTAAGATGATTCACACTTTAAAAAAAAAAAAAAGAATTGTCTTTCTTTCCTTCTTTCTTTCCCTTTTGTTTCCTTTCTTCCCCTCTTCCTTCCTTTTTTCGTCTTCCCTTCCTTTCTTCCTTCCTTCTCTCCCTCCCTCCCCAATCTCCTATCCATCCACCCTCTTTCTTCTTCCCTTCCCTTCTCTATTTTCCCTTACTTCCTTTCCTCCCTCTTCCTCCTTCCTTCCTTTTCCCTCCCCCTTCTCCAATTCTCCTTCCTTCCTTCCTTTTCTTTTCCTTCCTTGTTTTTCTCTCCCTCCCCAATTTCCCATCCCTCCACCCTCCCTCCGTTCCCCTTCCAATTCTTCCTTCCTTCTCCCTCCCCTTATCCAACTCTCCTTCCTTCCTCCCTTCCAATTCTCTCCTTCCTTCTTTCTCTCCCTCTCCCCTTCTCCAATTTTTTTTCTTTTCCTTGTCTTCCTTCCCTTTTTCTCTCCCTCCCTCCAATCTCCCAGCCACCCACCCTTTCTCCCTCCCCTTATCCAGTTCTGCTTCCTTTCTTCCCTTCCTTCCCTCCTTTCTTCTTTCCCTTCCGATTCTCTCTCCTTTCCGCCCCATTTTACAACCTTCTTTGCTACAGTTGCAAAGTGAATCCCTGCCGGTGTTAACTTAGCCACACGGTTGTTAAGTGAATCTGGCTTCCCATATTGCTTGTCAGGTCACAAAAGGGGGATCACAGGACCCCCAGAATGCTGCGACCATTATATAACACGAGTCAGTTGCCCAAGCTTCTGAATTTCAATCCTGGGATCAAAACTGCTGCATCGGTCACAAAAGTTGAAAAACTGCCAAGTCAGGGTCGTTGTAAACAAATTGGATAAAACAGATTCACTGAATGACCTCCTTGTTCATTTAACAACCAGTGTGTTTAACAACTGCCGCAAAAGAGGTCCCAAAATTGATCATGTGACCTGCTTAACGACTCACGAGCCACATTACGGTCGTAAATCAAGGACAACCTGTCATGCCCCTGGTGGAGACATGAGGGAGAGGAGGAACAGCCGACAGGTAGTGGAAGTGTGGCTCCGGAGGTTGTGGAGGAGGCCGGGGAAGGGCAGAGGCTGGCTGGGCTTTCAGAGGACCCAGGGCCATCCCCTCTCCATCCTAGGGCACGCAGGGAGGAGAGGATCAGGGAGAGACGTGGTCTACTGGGGAGGAGAGGGCCTTGATCCTTTTCGTGGGCTGCAGCTGTGACAACTGAATAAGAGGACGGACATGCGTATGGGCCAGTGCTGGAAACAAAGCATGGAAATATCTCTAGTTTATTGTTCCTCTCTGAGTTTGGCGTCCTTCCCAGTGTGTGTTCTGATATCTGTGGACGTCCTCCAGCCCTTATCTTGCCTGGTTTGTCTTTCTTCTTCTTATAACTGTTTGTGGGGGAGTTTTTTGTCTTTCGTCAAGGATATTTGGAGCTTGGAAGCAAAGAGAAGGAATAAAAGGGGCTTCACAGGGTTTTTGTAACTGTATTTGTTTTGTATCTCACCCTGGGTCATCACAACCTGCAAATAAACAAAATAAGCTGGCAGGCAGAAGTACCATCTGGTGTTTTTATTTTATTTTATTAGGATGGCTTCTTTGCTCTCAAGGCTGTCCTTAACCAGAAACTTCCTCCTCCCTGAAACTCGACATTCCAAACCTTAAAATCCAGGATTTTCTCGGCGTGAACGGTCTTGAATAATTCCTCCACTAATATTTGCCTTTTTCCTCCATCCAAAAACACAACTGGTTCACGAAGAAGATGGCTTTTTTTTTTCCAACTCTGGGATGGAGTTTGTAATATTTTTGCAAAACGGCACCAGAGATCCGAATGCTTCGCTCTTGAAAAAGTTTAACTTCAACTAACTGGGAAAGAACCAACAGCTTGAATAAAGCAGAGGTCTCCAAACTTGGCAACTTTAAGACTTGTGGACTTCAACTCCCAGAATTCTCCAGCCAGCATTCTGGGAGTTAAAATCCATGAGTCTTACATGCCTCTGTTGGAGTCCGATTCCGAGGCAGACGTGGCACAGCTGACAGGGAGTGGGAGTGTGGCTCCGGTGGCTGTGGAGGAAATTGGTGAAGGGCAGCTGGGCATTCAGAGGAAGACCCAGGCCCACCCCATCTTCATCCTAGGGAGGGAAGAAAGGGAGGAATGGATAAGAGAGCAACGTGAGTTGCATGGTTTACGGGGGAGGAAAGGGCCCCGATCCCCTTCACTGGCTGAAGCTGGGAAGATGGTTTAAAAGGACAAACTGCGCACGGCAAAGTTGCTGGAAGCAAAGCACAAAATTATTCTGGTTTGTCAAGTCTTCTCTGAGTTCTGAACGTCTTCAACCCCTTATCCTGCCCTGTCTCGTAAATTGCTGCAGTGTGGTTGGTGTTGGTTTTTATTTGTGAGTTGGGAAGGAATTTATTCCCTTTGAAAACTGTTCTTGGGAGAGATTTTTTTCTCCAGCCGATGATAACTGGACCTTGGTGGCCAAGTTGGAGGAATTAAAGGGACTTTACCTATTTTGTGACTTGGTTGTTTTTGTGCCACGCCCCTTTGGGTCATCACAGTTACCTAGTTTGAGGACGCTGGCCTTAACACAACTAAAGTCCTCTCCCTCCCAGCAAAACAGGTCCAGAATATCTGCATAGCTGGCTGGAGAATTCTGGAAGTCTTCAAGTAGCCAAGTTTGGAGACTTCTGCAATAAAGGGATTTTGCATTGTATATGTTTGTGTGTCTGGGACTCCAGTCGGACTGGATCCCTGCTGATCCACTCTCTAAACCCAGCTTGTTTATTTTTTTTGCCCCCTCCCCAGAAAGGAGCCGAAAGAGACACAATCGTTGTGTTCTTTTTTTTCTCACGGGCGAATCTCGTCCTTTCCTGTGGCTACTTTGTACACTGGTAGAACTGGACAACGGCTTTCTCCTGCT